>VXAV01009743.1:67610-81606 GCA_013399715.1 Alectura lathami
GTTGAAAAAATTCTTTTAGAGTATATAATTTTGAAAAAAAAAAAAAAGGTCATCCATTACAAATCAAGAAAATGAGCGTTTGTGTAGTGCTTTTAATTATTATTATTCAATTAATATTGTGGAGAGAGAGAGTGACTAATATGGAAGACGACATTTTAGAGGACCCCATTTATAATGCCTCTTAACATTATGTTCAGTTTGAAATCCGCAAGATTATGCACACATTGAAAATACAGCGTATGGGTAAGATTATGGTTTTGTAATATTCTTAAAAGACATATCCTGAAATATCACAGTACTACCGTGTGGCAGTCTTTCCCAGCGACCACCTGCCAGTGACCAAGTCTGATAGAAGAATTTCTGTCTGTTAAATCTTACTGTAATAAAACTCCTCTAATTCAGAATTGTAGTGGCTATGTGTCACTAACATTTAAAAATTACATGCTTATGTGCATCCTCAGATCAATACCTTCACTGAAATTCTGCCCATTTTAAAAACAAGTCTAGTATAACTAATTAAAATGCATTTGAAAATAAAAACTTCATCTTAAGGAAAGGAATTATTTTATTGCTGTTTCAGCATCCAAATATAGACATCCAGAAGTTCGAAAATGCTGCATGGCTGGAGTAGAAGCATATCCAGTCAGTGAGACTTGCAGTGATCGAGCTCAGCGAATTCGGAGTAGTGAAAGATGCATTTCAGCATTCAGGAACTGCTGTGAATTTGCAAACAAGCTGCGGGAAGAAGAACCTAATAAGCTCCTAATACTGGCAAGAATGCGTAAGTACAAGAGCCGTAACTTTTGTCTGGAGGTGTGGTGAATACTTCTAGTAGAAGATGGATAAATGTAGAGGTGACAGCGGTGTTAGTCTGTGAACCCCTTCTGATTACCTGTCAGGATTAGTCGAGAAGGAATTGTAGCATAGGCCTTGGTTGTATACCCCGAATGTGAGGCAGGAGAGCAGTTGTTCATCAGTTAGGGCGGTGTTGGAGGACCATGTTCTATTCATCCACATGTAGAAAAGCAGAATTGTGTTGTTTCTTGTGAAGAGAATGCTAAACTGGAATGCTTAACTTGGAATCCTTTGCCTAGGCCAAAACCAGCCAATGGGTAACATCTCAGGAAAGATCAGTGGGAGCATGAAATTTGCCTCCTGCTCTCTCCCTATAATTGCTTGTTAACAGTTAATCTGCCTGGAATATTGGATGGGTATCCACACAGATAAATAGATGAGGTGAATATCAGCAGGCTCTTGATGAGGGTATTTGGCTACTTTTTAATCTTGTATCAGGACTAAGTTGTGGCAAATAGGCAGAGGACAGTACCACAGAAGGAAAATACATTGATTTTCATGCCTTTGATGGAAGGCTTTTGGCAAGGGTGGTTGGTTACTTGATGTATGAATCTTCTACAGATTTTGAGGCTTTCTTGGAACTAGACGAGGCAGTCGTTCGTAGCTATTTCCCTGAAAGCTGGTTATGGGAAGTTCATCAAGTTTCTCCAAGGTACTGCTTCTCTCAAATTGCTAGCATCATCAGGTTTGTGGAAAGTAAGTGCTAAAGTTGAGAAGGAGGTGTGTAATTTACACAGGTTCTGATGTGCGCTGAGAGCAGTTTTGTACGAACACGCTCTTCCTGCCATGTTGTCCTCCCTGTGGGATGGGCTGTCTGGTGCCCCCAGATTGTTGTGTCCTTTTTCCTTTCACTTTTAACCTTGTGGTAAACACCAGCTTCTGTAAAGTCAGCTAAAAACAAGCTTATTCAAATAAAACCCAGAAGTTCCATTACCTAAATATGCTCTCATCTCTTGTCTGTCTGAAGACCCTCTTAGATAGAGGAGTTACTCTGCGCACACACTATTTTTATGCTGATCAGCTGTTGGTGTTAACAAGTGGTTAATTATAATCTATAAATGTGCTGACTGTAAAAGAAAAACTCTTCCAAACATAGGTCAAAGACTCTGTCTGTCACTCTGCCCGATTCGCTGACTACCTGGGAAGTGCAAGGTGTTGGCATTTCTGATAAAGGTAGGTACTGCAACCCATTTAGGTTGTAGCCAAAGAATTTGGTAATTTTTCTGACTGGGTTTTGTAGAACCTCTCTCGTCAGTTCCCCCACATGTTCTGAAATGTTCATTTCCTGGTTATTAAAAAGAAAAAAAAAATCAAAATATATATTTTAGGGAAAGGAGATTACTTTATTTCTTACTATGGACATAAAAATGGCAGTGCAAGAGAAAGGTCTGTCCAGCCTAGTACCTTGTATTTGACAGGGGCCTGTAATTAGTAACTAAGGAAGAACATCACAAATAGTGAGTGACTCTTCTCTGGCACAACTGTACAGTGTCCTGCTAGCAGTAGCTCAGGGACCTGGGGAGGGGAAGAAAACAGATATTCCAGTAGAGATGGCAGTCCAAACAGAAGATTTTCTTCTAGCTTTGGGAAGGAGTAGAAGCTGACACAGCAGTTCTTTGGGCTTCAAGTAGGTGAAAGAAACATATGTGAAAGTGAGTGCATAAAACAAGAGCCTGGTCACTTTTGGAAAAGCTGGGCAATTTCAAAGTATATTTTGAAAAACCAAGTCATCAGTAAGGGTGGCAAAGGTGTGGCTTATCAGAAGGATGGATGGATAGTGTGCTTGTTTGTGTTTGGTTCTGTTAGGTATATGTGTCGCTGCACCATTGGAAGTGAGAGTTGTAAAAAACATCTTCCTGAGCATTTATGTTCCTTATTCTGTGGTGCGAGGAGAACAAATTGAGTTAAAGGGGTCAGTTTATAACCATGGAGCTTCTGCAATTAAGGTAATTTGCAGTCTTTGTGAATTCTACAGAAATACTAACAAACTGAAAAAGCATTTCCTCTGTGTCTAGTGTAAACAGATCTCTGGATCAGGTTTCTCCAGTCTTTCAGGAAGTGTTATATATGCTCTACAGAACTATGTAACAGTAAAATCTGATAATTAATCAGTTAATTTCCAGCCATTTCACTGATTACAATGTCACAGTCTTATATAGCAAATTTACCCCATGAAAGTTAAACAATTTTCTATTCCAAATGTTGGGAAAATATATCACATAAATGATGGGATTTTTGGAATAACCTGCTCCAGAGTTACAGGTTACAGTGTCTAGGGGTTGGATATAAAAAAGCTATTTCTAATGAAGTACATTTAAACAGAAATGCTAAAGTATTGAAAAGTATGCAAAGATGTCTGTGGTTCCCAGACATTGCTAGGGTTTGCTCATGTGTTTCTTGTGGAAATAGCGGTCATTCTGCAGGTCGTAACACTTGTAATGCATGCTTGTTGTGAACAGAAATGGAGTATTACAGTAATAGAAAGTTTGGACCAGTATTTCAGCAACTTCAGTATTTCTCTGGTGCTCTACCTGTCATGGAAGTGAACATTTAATGTCTTTAAATGTTTCAGTTCTGTGTTAAAATGGCAGCTGGAGATGGAATCTGTACTTTTGGAGATTCTGCAGCTACTGGAGCAAGGATGCACAGCTGTAAGATTAAGTACCTAGGTGGTGGTTCTTCATCGCCCATTATGTTCAGGATACTGCCTTTGGAGCTAGGACTTCACACCCTCAACTTTACACTGCTGACATCTGGAAACAGTGAAATTGTAGTTAAAACATTGCGTGTAATGGTAAGAAAAAAAACTAACATGGTTAGAGTCTTTCTGAATTTCATATTGATTCAATCACAAAATGAACAAAATACAGTAAATCAATATATAAATATTGCTTTATTTTAGTATTATTATTCTCCCAATTATCACGTCATTTCAAATAATTCACTGAGGTGTATGCAGTGGAAAAATGCATGGCAGAGTATTTGAGAATGTACATTTTTAAACCCTGCATATAAAAACTGTCAGAAAGATGCACGTAGGTTTAACTCAATAAGCAAGGAGAATACTAGATTCCAGGTTACTTGGTTCAGATTTTCAACTGCTTAATTGCGCTTCATTGAAAGATGCTTTTTTTTTATTTGGTAATTTTATGCTTTCCTAAACTTTTATTTAAATCTTTTGATATGTATTTCATCCAATGTATTTGATTAGGCAAAAGTGTTCTAATTTTTTTCTTCTTTCCTCTGAATGATTACAGCCAGAAGGCATTAAAAAAGAACTTCATGCAGGTTTCACTTTGGATCCACAGGGTGTTTATGGTATGAGAACTGATTTTGTCTTCATCTACTTCCTTTACTTTTTCATTTTCTTGATTCATGCAGCGATGATGATCAAGTTTTCAGTAATAAGAAAACATTGGCACTTCTCCTTCCTGACATATTCTTTATAGACCCTTCCAAGGATTTCTTGGCCTTTCATTGACTAACAAATCCATCTCAAAATAGCTGCTTTTTCAAAAAATATTTGAATTTTTTTCTTAAAGAAAATGTGATATAATACTAAGTTTTTCTCAGTGTGCTTGAAAATCAGTTAGCAGGTACTTTATTAATGAAAATAGAACATGTTCTCATTTAACCAAAGGTGACTGTGAAACAAAAAGGTTTAGGTCAAGATTAGATTTTTCTCTTAATAACAAACGCAAAAGAAAGATTGAAGTGTTTACATGTGTTCTTTTTCAACAGTTGGCATTGTTTGCATGTATATTTCTAGTTTTCATGTTATTGTAGGTATTTTTATTGCTGACTTCTCAGATAGCTGAAATCTTTAAGTCTCACTGTTACATCCTAATCCTCTACTGATTTGGATTTTGTGGTATGTCACATATGCATTTCCCATTGTAGGTACAATCAAGAGACGGCAAGAATTTCGTTATAAAGTCCCACTAAACCTGGTCCCTAAAACAAAAATTGATAGAAGTGTCAGTGTGAAAGGTAAATTGTATTGAAGCTTTTAGTCTACTAGTCTGACTGCATATGTAGTTTCTGTATGTGTGTTCTTGTTCCTGTGTTTAGATTTATCTGAATTTATGTCTAGATTTTTTACCTTTTTAGGAAAGGCAGATCACCTTTTTAAGGACCTCATAAAGAATGATTGCTTTAAATATCAGTCAGATACTTCTGCCCTTGGGTTCACTTTTCTGGTCATTCATTTAAATCAGTTTTGTTTTGTTCTTTCTGCAGGACATCTTATGGGTGAAATAATTACCACAGTCCTCAGTCCTGGAGGTCTCAGTGCTCTCACTAATCTGCCGAAGGGCAGCGCAGAGGCAGAGTTCATGAGTATTGCCCCAGTATTTTATGTGTTTCACTACTTGGAAGCATCAGATAACTGGCATTTACTGGGCCCTGAAACCTTAACTCTAAGAACTCAGATGAGGAGGAAGATGAAAGAAGGTAGAAAATTATAATTTGTCTCTTCCTTCAGAGTTGTAGAGGTGCATCAGCTTTGCTGAATAAGAAAGGTAATGTATCTGAGTGAGCAGATATAATTGTAATATAAATCTCCTTTGTAACTTTCTTTCTGCCTGATATACCCCTTAGGAATTGTAAGCATCTCGTCATTCAGAAATTCTGACTTCTCCTATAGCATGTGGAAGAATGGGCAAGCTAGCACATGGTGAGTTAAAAGTCTTGGTCAGTACCAATGGACAAGGCTTGATTCAGTCATTTGCTTTTATATTGTAACTAATTTTTAAAGGGTGTTATTTTCAAGGAAGTAGGACAGGTAACGTAGTGACAAGTTCTTATCCTGAAGCATGGTATTTGATCCTTATTATAAAATTATTATTATGGCCCATATATTATACTAAATTTAGAATTAATCTGCAATATGTATGTGTGTGAGGGTGTTGCATACCATCCATCATAAATAATGCAAATTTGTCTAATCTCTAGCAATTTGATAGTGTCTGCTGATCAAAACAAAAATAATCTGTTTGGTTTCCTTGGCAGGTTGACAGCTTTTGCTTTAAGGATTCTTGGACAAGTTAATCGATATATAAATCTTGATCAAATTTCTGTTTGTAATTCACTTCTGTGGCTGATTGATAACTGTCAAATGCCAGATGGGTCATTCAGTGAGTTTTCACATTATCAGCCAGTGAAACTGCAGGTATGAATCAGTTTGTATATTTTGGTCTTTTTTACTAATAAGCTCTTACTTCACCAGGAGTCAGCATATTTTCAGATAAAACCAAATTGATATTTCATACAGGAATTTCTATTTGTTTCCTCACCTAAAATGTAAAAAGTTATGTTTATTTAAATAAACTACTACTTAATTTCTACTTAATTATGTTTACATATTTGATTTTGTAGGGTACATTACCTAGAGAAGCTAAAGAAAAATCCTTGTATCTCACAGCATTTTCTATTATTGGAATTAAAAAGTCAATTGAAATATGCCCTACTCAGGTAAATAATATTTTTAATTCTGTATGCAGTCATATTCTGGGATTCTAATTTCTTCAATTTCCTTTAACATTTGTTCAAAGAAATCAACAGGCTTTTTTACAGTGTCAAAGGTTAAGATTTAGAAGATTTAAGATTTGCTTTCAAAATTGGTAAAAGAACAACAGTGAAATTCTAGACCACTTTATTTGAAGATATATTGTAGAAAATACTATGTATTCCTGTATTGTCTTGACGTATGTTTTTCTATATAGATGTCTAACACGTGTAAGCTGTAGTCTGTTTATCTTTTCAGAAAATCCATGATGCTAAGAACAAGGCAGGAGATTATTTGTTGAAAAATATACAGTCTGCTCAAAGCCCCTTTACTATGGCAATAATTTCATACGCTTTAGCTCTGGTGGATTTGAATCATCAGTCTGCACGGTCGTTGTTCTCTACACTGAAGAAGGAAGCGTTCGTCATAGGTATTGCTGATTAAATTCTCTCAGAGAATTTATTATGTATTGGTTGGTCCTCAAGTAGCTTGTTCTGTCTGTCATCAGTTTCTAGAATAAAGATCAGATTTATAAGCTTAGAGGAGCATATCTTCATCTCCTGTTACATACAGAGAGAGTTCTTCCTTTTCTCCTGGACCTGAGCAGACAACCTGAAGCCTTTCTTTTATCCTTCTGTAGGTGACCCTCCTATCTATCGTTTTTGGAAAGATGGCTTCAAAACATTGGACCAACATGCCCCCAGCTCTGTTACTGCACAAATGGTTGAAACTACAGCATATGCCTTGCTCACTGCTCTGTTGAGGGGGGACAAGAACTATGCTAATCCAATAATCAGGTGGTTGTCTGAAGAACAAAGATACAGTGGAGGATTTTATTCAACTCAGGTGAGCTTTTAAATATTTTTTTCCCCTATTCTTCAAGTACCAAAATCTGAGAAGCCTTAAGAGGGTGATATCATTAGATGTCCCCATTGACTACTTCAATGTCCTATGTATGACACTGGTATCAAAAAGCTCTGATACCATGGATTTCTTTGTCTCTGGGAAATAGGACTTCTTTTCATGAAGTCAGCTATAAACAGCTGTTTGCAAGCTGATTCCACTGACTTGAGATCTGCTGAGTGAAAGGAGTCATAATAGGAAGACTGTTTTCCCAAGTTAGCTGTAAACCAGCATGTTTCATTTTGTAACATGATGTTTGTTCTTGTTTCCCACAAAATGGAATGTGGTGTGAGAGGGTATGCATTTTTTTTTTCCTATGTGAAATAGAACAGTTCAGTTGGAAGGGACCTATAAAGACCATCACATCCAACTGCCTGACCACGTCAGGGCTAAACAAATGTTACAGCATATTATTGAGAAGTGGGAGACTGACACTTCCCTCTCCAGTTCCCCTCCTCAGGAAGTTGTAGAGCACAATGAGGTTGCCTCTTATCCACCTTTTCTCCAGACTAGACAAACCAGCTGTCCTCTGCCTTTCCTCTTAGGTCACGCCCTGCCCTCCAGCTTTTTGTCCATTCAGTTGCCCTCCTCTGGTCACATTCAAGTATCTGAAGTGTTAGCATGAGCAGGTTAAAAGTGCAAACTGTCAGATTCAGAGATGCTTTCTATCAACTAGTCACACTGTCTGGAACATTCCAGTTCATGGAACCTCCCTATCTTTTCAAATTGCTAAGGAAAAAAGAAAAACTGAAAGAAAATACCTGCTGTTTGTTAGTTACTTTTTGCTTGCCTTCTTCTTAGTACTTGCATTAGTTTCTTCAGGTTGCACAATATGTCTGTGAGCATAGTATGAAATACCTGACCCTGTGTTGAATGTCCTGCTGAGACTCTGCTTAAGCTGTTGAGCTGGTAGTGGGTACCAGTATGGGTCATCCTGTGTAAGCTGCAGAAAATTAATTGCTTTGTAAAAGTTTTTTACATTTTAATTTTTGAAAGTAAACCTTTCTTACCAATTTCTGTCAGGATACCATTAATGCCCTTGAGGCCTTGACTGAATATTCCCTCCTTGTCAAGCGGCTTCATTTGGACATGGGCGTTAAGGTAGCATACAAAAATTACGGAGACCTCAAGCTACTGAAACTGACAGACGAAAATTTCACTGGAACAACTGTGATGGTGAGTGAATAGTGTCTCTTTTGAAAAGTCAAAGCAGGATTCTGTATAAGTTGTTAAATAGTTTTATGAACTTTGAAATCACTGCTAAATTAGCTCTTTCTTTTCATAAACCAGTATTAATCTGGCATAGCAAGTGTTTAAGGAATTTGCTTATCTGCTACATGTAATACATCTTCTAAAGCATAACACATTTAAATTCAGCATCTCTGCTTGTTCCTATGAAGTTTTTGTTTCTTGTAGAAGCTGTTTCTAGCCTTAATTTGTATTTAATATGTAGAAAAGACAAGCAGTTAATCTGCATTAATTATATTCTTTATTATCATCTGATAACAATATTTAACACCAATCCTTTAGGTACCTTTGGATGATGACATCTATGTAAGCACTGGCAGCAGCACTGGCCTAGCTACAGTAAATGTAAGCATGCAACCAATTTTTTCACATGGTATCTCCTGTTTGTTAATGTGAACATGGACAAAGAAACCGAAATTCTTCATAAGCTATTCCACTTGTTGCCCTTAACCTTTAGACTGAAGGGTGGATGTGAATGGGCTGGATTTTAGATTAAGTACAAGCTGATGTATGGCTTATGGCTAATAAGAGAGAAGTTACAAAGTTTCTCCATTTTCAGCAGATATCTGCTCTTCCATAGACCTACACCAACAATCACCTTAGTTTGGATACTCACCAATTGTACTGCCTCTGCTGAGACGGCCAAGCAGACCAGGCCTGCTTTAGTGATCAGTGTTGAGCAGTGGCACTATTTTCTGTTATTCCAATGCTGACAGTTTGTTTACGGAGCAGTGTCCTTTGAGAAACTGTTTTCTGCAATATCTAAAGGAGCTATGTGCCAAAGTAGCTGCCATGATTTATTCTAATCTTTCATAGCCTCTTTTCACATCAAACTTACTACTATCCGGAAAGTAAATATGTGCTAGTATTTACATGCATAAAGTAATCAGGACTTGTTTGGATAATGGTTTTAGTCTTCTAAATACAACCAGCAGGAGTTGGTGTGGTTTTGCTCAGGAATTGCCCACTTGTTTCTGTGCCGATCATTGTGATTTGTGTCCATCAAAACTGATCATGCTGTATAGACCTCTTTTTACTTGCATCATAATCTTCTAACTCCATAGTCTCAATTTTCCCATATTTATGCCATATTTGAGGATTGTTTGCTGTTTCTATAGTGTCTAATGCATTTGTATGTTTGTAGGTGAGGACAGTGTATAATGTAATTGGTACTTCTGAAGAGGTGTGCAACTTTGAATTGAAGATTGTTCCAAAGAGTGATGATGGTAAAGTGTTTATGTGGTTTTAATATAACTACTGAGGTCAGTACAGAGGAAAGAACAAATTTTGTTTGGCAATGTGCTTTTTATTCAGAATGAAACTAATAAATTCTTCCACTTTTCTTCAGTGGAATGCAAAACTGGAAAAGAAATCGGTAGAAGCTTTTTTAGCCTTTCTTGAAACTATTGTCTTTTTGTGGATGGAGTTAGTTTTTAATATGTTTCTGTTAGTTGCATTTTTACTCATTTATGGAAGTCTTATTGCAATGGAGGCAGTGAGGAATATAAAATTCTAGCAGAAACAAATATAGAGTGTTTTGTGATAAGTTCTATGAGGTACTGAGACTAGTAATCCAGTTACAATAGGGTGTATAAACACACGCTCAGCTTTTGCCATGAGGTAGTTTTAACCACTTAAGTACAGGATAGATCATATTAAGCATCAAAGCTGACATTTTACCTAAATTATAAAAGTCTTTGGTGTTGTTTGTGACTATACAGTGTGTTACTGTGAAAAATAGCTACTGAAGCAATTTACCAAATTCTGTTTCACTTATGAGAATGCTTTACAAGGGTTTTGGTTTGCTACTTCTGAAGAGTTTTCAGATCACTTACTTGACTCTGCTTGATATAAAAGGCCGCAGGAAAGAAGACGGTGAGCCACTTGGGCGCATAGAGGCTTGTGCGAAGTGAGTACGGCTGGTGGGGCATGGGGTGGTTTGGTATTATTTCTACAGTGATTGAGCCAATGTTTTGCTTTTAAATGTTTCATTTAAACTTAAATGGTTCTAAATGTCCTGGATTTCCTAACATTCAACACTGCTACTTGCAAAGGTGGAATTCCCAACTCATCTGTTAAGGAATTGGAGCAGTGCAAAAGAAATGCACTGTGGCTCTATGTGTGCATAATGAAACTACTCTAGGAATGTAGAAAAGGCTTTCTGGTCTTGTATTTTTTCTTAGTTACTGTTTTAATATTACATTAACTGGCATATTTATATTCAAATCTGTGTAATTTTTTAGGGAGATTAAGATGGTTTTGTCTGCTAATCCTCCCTTGTTAATAATAGCATCTGGTCTGCTGATCTTGTGTTCTTCCTTTTTCTTTCCTTTTTTGCATTTCTGTAAACAGAATTAGAGATGAAGGTCATTACTCCTTTGGGAGAGAGTTTTTTGTTGATTTATTGCTGGGTGACCAGGGAAAGTATGTATTAAGTAAAGCTCATTTAAGTGTGATACTTAAATCTGAAATGATTCATTTGGAATATTTTGCTTCATTATGGTGTTATAAATGTTGATAGAATTTTCCTGAAGTTTTCTGGTGTCACACATTGAAGATTATTTTTAGATTCAGTTATGTTTAACTAATTTTATTTTAAATCTATTTTAGGTACAGGCCCGGCATGAGAGAGCCACAGTCAGGGTCTGCTCATGCAGTGATGGACATAAGTTTGGTTAGTGGACTGGAAGCAAATACAGAAGACTTATCTACTGTAAGAATTAAAGAACTTTTTTCTTTTACTGGAGGTGTTTTTTTGACAGAACTATGTATTTACTGTTCTCCATTTTTCTGTTAGACTAATAGTGCAGGTTTGTATCATAATATTCTCATTGCTTCTAGTGCTAATGAGAATGAGCTACCTAAGGCTAGTGTCTGGATTTTCAATCGAGTCAGACCACCTTCCTTTAAGTGGTCAGAAGCTGGACAGCTAACTGAAGCTGGTAGTATAAGCACCCTCTGTTATCAGGGGGAAAGAGAAAAGTGAACAGAGAGTGGCTGCCGTTTGTGTTAGAATGATGTTAATCAGCCTCTGGAGATGTTTTATCTGCCAGCTGTAGAGGGTATTCCCTTAGCGTTCACACCTAGCCATTAGCTGGCCAAAGTCTGTGAAATGGATCTCAACTGTAGCGTCAATCCAGTGCTATGGCAAAATGTGAGTTTTACTTAAAGGCAAAGCGAGTTATAGGATTTAAGCAGGATACTAGACATGGACTCTAGTATTCCTGTAAAGATAATTAGCTTTGTAATTCTTCATGCAATGAGTAAAAGGATAATTTCCTTAAAAATGTAAGCAAAAAAAAAAAAAAAAGACAGTGTAAGGATTAGAAGGAGCAACTCAAAAGTTGCAACAACTCAGTGTTGTATAGAAATTTTTCTGGTTTTCTTCCCTACAGCTTGCAAGTGGAGTTGATCAGCTGATAGCCGATTATGAGATAAAAGATGGGCACGTGATTCTGCAGATAGATTCTGTATGTTACCCATCATAACAGTAAGAACAACTCTGACTCTTTCCACGTTTCCTTCCTAGAGCTCCTTCATTCATTTGTCTTTCCAATAGGTGCCAGCTGATAAATTTCTCTGTGTTGGGTTCCGAGTAAGTGAGCTTTTCCATGTTGGAATGCTAAATCCTGGCACGTTCACTGTGTATGAGTATCATGCACCAGGTGTGTATTCCATGTCTTCACATTCATGGTTTTTAACTCTTCATTCCTTTTTGAAGACTGCATTTTTCCTTCTTCAGCAGCTTTCTAATCCTTGTTTACTTTAAGCTCAGGTAATTTCTGACTCACAGAGTTTCAGTGCTGACTTCTTGGGTTTTCTATATTTATTTATTATATATCTTTTTGGATTTTCTAGATAAAAGATGCACTATGTTTTATAACCCATATGGAAATGAAAAGCTTGTGAGGTTGTGTGAAGGAGATGAATGCAAATGCATGGAAGGTAAACTTTTTTTAAGACATGTTCCCATTTCATTTGTTGGGAAAATGCAGTTTAGTGCTTTGGACAAAATCATACTAAACCACAAGGGGAAATCCTCATAAGAACACAGCTGTTGTCCTCTAAAAATTTATGTTTTTTTTTTTTTTTAAAAAAAAGTGTACATTACAGTCATGGATGTCTGACTGGATTGAGTTCAGACCATTATGGATTTTAATTTTTTAAAAACATTCATTGTTCCACTGTTGTTGCACTCCTGTAATGACAGTGCTTCTCAGTTATTGCAGGTTATCTCAGGCAGGTTTGTGATGTTTTTTTGGGGACCTGTGATGACATTGTCCTAACTATGTTTTTTCTCTCTCAATGTAGCTGAGTGTAGTAGGGTACAAGAAAGACTAGATCCGTCAATAACTGCTGATACCAGGAGAGAAATTGCATGCCAGAATGATGTTGCGTATGGTAATACTTGAATTGTCGTTACCTATTTCTCATGCTCTTACTAAAATTTAAGGCATTTAGGAGACAGGGACATGGCACTAAGAGACAAGGATTAGGGATGGGACTCAGCAAGTCAGGTTGGTGGTTGCACTTAATCATAGCATCATAGAATCATAAATGATTAATGACCCTGAAGATCTTCTCTAATCTAGATCCTATGGTTCTTTGTGACTTTGGGATTAGAAAACGTTGTGGGGCATCAGATGAGAGCCATACAGTGCATAGCTGTAGCCATGACTTTATCAGAAGTTAATGTTCTAAAGGGACTTTATAATCCCCACCTGAGTATCTGTGAGACATTTACAATATACTGCAGGAAAAAGGAGTAACCAAAACCTTTTGTGTTGTTTTGCAGTTTATAAAGTGAACATCTTATCTCTTAGTGAAGAAGGTAATTTTGTAAAGTATTCTGCAGTTATTTTAGACCTCTATAAAAGAGGTGAGTATCCTATTTTTAATGCGTTTAACAATTTCACTTAGAGTAAGAGCTGTTTGGTTGAGACCACTGAAGCAGCTGACAAAAATCGAGAGTCAAACCTAGTCATTTCAGGAAAGTAGAAAACCTTTGTCTCAGATACAGACTTTGAGAATTCTTTTATGTCCTGGGAAGAGTGGCATATGTATAATCTTTTTAAATATCTTTTAACAAACTTAAACTGTAATCAGTTAAATGTCTCTTGTGGGGCAAAACGAGATGATCATATTCCTGCTGTTTTTCACCCGTTTTTCATCTCAGTGTAATCGCTCACTAAGTTCTTATAATTACCATAAAATTATTTAATGTGTACAAGGTTTATTTACCATGCTATTTCATTTAAAAAACAATTTGCAGAAAACATGTTTTATATCAACGGATTTTGCTGTTTTATAACAAGTGGCAAACACTTTGCTATCCTGTACCGTAGAACATGTTAGTATTTTCTAATACATGTATGACTGGAAATTCTCTTTGTGAAATTTTCCAATTCTTGACATTCTGCTTCAGGGCAGGCTTTTGCTCAAAAAAATAATGAAATTACCTTTGTTAAAAAGAAGACCTGTACT
>VXAV01009743.1:95484-105695 GCA_013399715.1 Alectura lathami
GGGGGTGCCGGGTGCCCCTCACCGCCTCGCCACGCTCAGGGAGCTGCCGGCCGCCGGCCCTGCGGAGGTCCCCGCCGAGCCGGGCCCGCCGGGCTCGTTCGTGCTTCACCAAGCTTTACGGATGCGAAACACCCGCAGAGGTGATTCTCCGTCCCCCGGACACAGCGGGGTGATCTGTTAGTGCGGGCAGTTTCCAGCCTAAAGGCTGGCGGCTCTTGTCTGTGCTTGTCATCGCCCTGGTACCAGCCCATTGTACCTCCAGCAGAGCTTCAGGTGCGGGTACTGTGACTCTTAGTGTTGCGGTTTTTCATTTTTTGGCTCTTGGCGGGTCTGGCAGCCGGTGTTTCTTGCTAACCTCCCTCTGAGTCCCTAAGCAAAATGCCTGAACCTCGAGACAGAAATACCCCTGTTTGAAGAGGGGTATTTTAAGTCCTGGGGATGCCCAGCCACTGTGTGTCAGAGTCATGCTGCTTTCTGCTCCTTGCCTGGCCCGGTAAATCCTGCTGTTTGTCCCCACATAGCAAACAGCCTCAACAGGAGGTGTGGAAGGTGTCTGTATGGGTCTCAGCGGGAAGGGATGGCGGAGATGCCAGAGTCCTCTGACACAGGGGCAGAGCTGAGCCTGGCTCTCCTATCGCTCCGTTTTTGTGTGCAAGGTAGCAGCTGTGATCGCTTCTGTTGCAGCCTCACCACGCACAAACACAGCCAGTGCTGGGGTGTGCAGCGTGCCCAGAGCACGCCCCATAACCACAGTGCAAATGTGTAGGCACCTCTGCCAGCAGCGCTGAACTTTCCAAGCAGTGGCAGAGACCATCCAGACCCGTTCTGGTTGCATTTCTGAACGTATTCAATTGCTGTCATTACCCAAAACTGATACTGCTTTACACCTTTTCACGTGTGGCTCTACGTCCATCTGGTTAGAGCACCAGCATTAAACTTTTTGTGGACTTGTGATTTCCTTTTTCACGTTGCCACTGGTGTTACCACTGCAGGAAGGTCACTGTAAACACATCGATTGCTCAGCTTCTGTGTCTATAAAGTGTGATCACAAATTTTGGCACCTGGAAAGTGAAGGTTGTTGGGGATTTACTCTACAGGAAATAATTCTGTGTGTTGTGGGCTGATGGGATTGTGGCCCTGAAATTATAGGACAATTTACTTCATCTTTGTACAAGCTAAAACACAGGAAGAAAACCCCAGGCCTTCATTTCAATGTGTTGTCCATTTTCACATTGTGTTTCAGGGAAATTTTCTGTCTGTACAGTAATTTCCTGCTGGTCCCTCGTCAAACCCCACTGTGACATTTAGTCATGCACGTCAGCTACAGATTCAATTAAACAGATCGCTAGATTACTGCACAGGCTTGGAGCTGCTTTGTGGACTTTGATGCCTGATGTATTCTCTCACATCAAAGTGAGTGGCTGTCTGCCTGTTTCAGCACCTATTTTTTTTTCCTCATCTTTGACAGCACTTTACTTCAGATGGCTGAGAAAACAAGCAGAGGCCTGCAGGATGTCCCTGGCTCTTCTCCTGATGAAAATGAATTTCCTTTTGGATATCCCACAAGCATTTGTGAAGATGTGCCTGATCAGAAGTACCTGTGCAGCAACTGCAATAACATTCTGAAGAAAGCCCTGCAAACGCTCTGTGGGCATAGGTACTGCTCAGCTTGCCTGTCGTGGATTGTTCGGTAGGTCCTTGCTGCGAAGGGTGGCATCGCTGTATGCTCAGCAGATGAGTCTCTGGCCACCTGGCCCGCTGGGTCATACTTGTTAACAGTCTGAAATTAGTTAACCTCCAGTGGACACAGGACAGTCTCTACCTCCTTCCTTGTTTCCAGTGTGGAAGTCTAGAGGGTGGGAAGGGCAGGAGTATGGGGACTGAAAGAAGTCGGTTTTCTTACGTGTAATCGTGAGATAACGGTACTGATTGAGCAATTATTGCAAGGCTGACTTAATACTACCGTAAGAGTTTACAGTCCTCCGGTAAGTTATGGGATGGGATTTTAATACATGTTTTCTGAGAGTTTTATGTTTAATAACTCAGTTAGGGCACTAGATATTAAGGTGGTGTTGCCATTAGCACCAAACAATAACAGCCCTTATCCTGGAAAACCTGAAAACCAGGGGGTGGGTGGGCATTTGCTTTCATGGAGCAGCGGCTTCTATCCTCTCTTTTCTTGCAACAGTTACACCTTCATTCAGAGCCTTTGGGAAAGTGTATGTTTGCCCTGCAGGTGAGAGGTGACACTGCAGTGCAAGTCCATGTAGGAGTGCTGACTTTAGCTTTGATGTCTTGGAAAACAGCAACAGTTGAGATTCGGTGACAGGGTTCTGGTACTGGCTAAATGGGTTCCTAGCTTAATTATTTTTCTTGATCCAGTCTGCTCTCACATTGCTGAAATACAGGTAAGATTTATGGGCTTGAGGAATAAGACCTGGTCTTGAGGAGTGGAATAGCTTTTCTGTTGGTGGTGATGGTGGTTTTATTTGTTTTTACTTCAGTGTGTTCAAGAATTGGACCTTTAATGAACAAAGACTGGATTCTGAGTGGAAATTACTTCCACATTTTAATTTATTTTCATGTACATACAAAGACCTCCTAAACTACAATGCACTAATTGTTTGTTATTTTGTTCTTTCTTTTTGCCAGAAACAATAAAAATCCAATTTGCCAGAAATGTAAAGAGGAGGATCCCAGCACTTTAAGTGAAGGAAGCCTATTGGCGGAGGAAAGGGTAAGCTGTAGTTCACGGTTCATTCACTTAGCATTAACCATTCTCTGGTCTACTCTACAGCAGCTCTCTTCTGCTGTTGTAGGATTTTTCCAGGCATGCCACTGCGCTGTTCTATATCCTGAGTACAAACACAGGGCTCAGTCTCAACTCTTCTCCTTCCCTCCTTTCTGATTACATGTAGGAATACCAGGAGATACACTTTCCTTCTGGATTTGTTAGGAAAGAATGAAATCCAACAGTCAGCTGGCAGTGAGGTAGAGGGCAAAATATAGGATATGGCTGCAGGGAAATAATGAATCTGCAGTTAACGCTGCACTCAGTAGGATCTCAGAAAAAAATCTTTAATTCTGTAATAAATCTCGCAGTAACAGAATTTCATGCATTGTGGAACCACAGATAGATACGGCTAAACCCTTCTGAAATTCTTACTCCATGTTGACTGCCAGTTCTTTTGTAACTTTCAGATTTCTCTGGTGCGGGACTCTTGTTAAGTCTTCTGGGACTTTCTGCAAAATCTGTGGGTGGGTTGTAGTGAACAGGGCCCCACTCTTGCAAGCTGATCTGCCTGGGCAGATTCTTATGCCTGTTGAGAGTTCAGATGAAGTCAGTCACCGCAAAGGCATGAAGGTCTGCCTGTGTAGATCGGTGTAGAACAGACTCTGTAAACAGCATGAATAATAGGGGCTGCATAGCAGGTTTGTTCTTTGCTCCATATCTTTTCCTGGTAATCTCTGCTTTACCTTTGCTGTGGTTTTGCTTAATGTTTATTCCCTCTGCTGTCTGATTACATGTTTATGTTTTAAATAAGATACTTAAACAAGAGAGAAAAAAAAAAAAAGCCCTATCAGGATGTGTATTTGCTTTGTCTTATCCCATGACTTGTTACTGTGGTAACTCCCACCCTTTCCCTGTTTTAATTTATGAACTGTTGGCATACTGTATATATGCTTCAAGTCTTGCCATGGTGCTGTTCATCAGGATCAGTTTCTAGGCATCAGTGTCTGTCACTGAAGTGAGATAGGGGTGTGCAGAGCATCCTCCCGTGCCTCTGCTCACACCCTCTCTGCTATCATTCATTGAACTTGCTTAGGGGACGGTTCTCTGCACTGAGCATGAACCCCCTTTGTGGCTCTCCCTTCCTCACTGTTAGAGCAGTGGAAGGTCTCGGTTGAGCTGCAGAGGACCAGTGTTAGCTGGACAGAAAAAAAAAAAAAAAAAAAAAAAAAAAAACAAATTTTCTCCTTCCATAANCATTTATCCTGGGAAGTCGTTGGGCAAATTAGATTGTTAAACCTTGAGTTTTTTCTTATGACACAAAGAAAAATCCACCATGTGCTTGCTAACTTGAATTTCTTTGATTTTACTCATAAATTAGACCGGAATATTTTAGAGGCTGGAGCTGGTGTGTTTTCGCTAGTTGTACGTTGCCAGCTTATAACCTAAAATCTTCCATGTATGGATGGAACCCCATGTGTTTGTACAACCTATGATTTTCTGATTTCTTGTTTGTGGATTTGCTTGCACTCTGTGCAGTAGTTCTTCTGAGGTGAGTCTTAGCTCACAGGTTGAGATGAGGAAAGAAGTTTCTATGAGACTCTGCATAGATCAGTTTAGCTCATTTTTACCTTGTGGAATCCTCTGTTCTTTTACGTGATTTTACGTGGCAAACCTAGATCACTACAAACATTTTTATGTAGATTAAAGAACAAACAGGAATGTTGGTTCTCATAATTTTGTTTGCTAACTTTTTTAGCTCATTGCGTAGAACTTCAATAACTTTAGTGGATTGTGGACACCATTTGTAAATACTTCCCCCCTCCTTTATTTGTAAAGACCCCCTCCTACTTCCCAGCTTGCTCTGTTACACTACATAGGAAATCTGCTGTACTGTCTTGTTTCTGTGCCAGTGTAGTAGGTAATATTAAAAGTGTGTAGCGTTTCATCATTTACAGAAAAACTGCACAATTCTTCATGGTTAGTGTAAGAAAGAAATTTATCCAGTCAAAAAAAAATCTCACATGTGGTTTACATTTCTTTAGTGCCCAGTGCCATGCTAAATGGAAACAGCCATGGTATGAGCAATTTGGTCTCACTGCAGAACAGTCTCAGGTCCTCTCTGCTGCGCTTTGGGAGGTGTTAATGACCCAGTAATGAAATGCGTTCATTAGAGTTCACATGGCAGCGCCCTGTAGTTACGATCACATCAGCACATTCATTGCACATAGTGTATTCCAGGTTTCTGTGAAAAGGAACTTGAAATACTAGCTGTAGTTGGCTAGGTGTATTTTCAATAAATATATATGGCATCAAATAATTCATTTTTGAATTGTAACAAAGAAATGATTTGATTTTTTACTTCTACTAAGACCAAAATGCTTGTCAAATAATAATTAAAAAAAAAAAAAAGTTTTATGGTAGTAGTAAATAAACCAAAAAATGAAGGGATTTATCAAGATTTGAAATTTTGACACAGTCACCTAATTCCTACTTCAAAAATGCATGCTGAGGTAGTTTCTGACCATTGTGCTTCCTTACTGTGTTTACTTCCCAGGCTTTTGGTGATACTGCCATTAACAAGGAGATTTCTGAACTCAAAGTACGCTGTGTGACCCTTGGATGCAGTTGGTCTGGTATCATGAAAAACTTTGAAGTATGTTTCAAGGCGGTTTATTGAGATTAACATGTGCTATTCCTTGGATGGGGACAGAAGGAGAATAAAACTAGGTTCTCAGCAAACACAAATCAATGCGACAGCACTAGAATCAGCGGAGGTATCGGGATTTATACCACCAGCATGTCTCAAAACGTCCCATTAACTTTGCCAAATCCAGAACGTCCTGAATGGGTGTGCAGTTAGTGTTGCACAAATGTGTGTCAGCTGTGATTTTTTTTTTTTCCTAGAAAATTTACTTATTATTTAAATGCAAAGATGCTACAAGCAATTTTTGATGGACCAAAATACTTCAGTTTCCAGGTCATTGTTCTGAGCAATATCCTTAGCATGTTTGTGAAATAGAAATAATTCGGTCCATGTGCATGGCTCCAACTGATGGAATGTGTTCATCGCTCTTTTCAGACCAATGTGAAATGCCCCAGGTAAAATATTTAGATGGGCAAGGTCTGTGAATCTGACATGCAAACTGAAATCATGAAAAAATGCGGATAAAGCTCCCGATGCTGAGGCAGCTGTGTTTTGGCTCCCTGTGTAGGAGTGCCTTTCTTCATTTAGAGCAGGGAGTCTGCTGTGTGCCACGGCTGACTGCGTTTCTGACAAGCAGCTGAGGTGCTGCTGTCCTTTCTTCTCTTTGCTAATTTTGCACAAGTTTTCTATCTGCGTGTTGTCCTCTTTAATGAAAAACCCACTTAGTTTGCTCAGCTTCGTAATTTTGAGAACTGAAGCCCCTCTCAGCATGAATACATGGCAAAATGGATTTGAGAGCTGAGCGTGGGATTGAAATCGGCATTTGTGAGCCAGTTCTGTAGGGGACAGCCATCTCCCTCTGAAAGCAAAATCTGGTGTGACACAGTGCCTACAGAAGCTTCAGCAGAAGAGGCCAGAATAAATATTTTCTATTGGAATATTGTGTTTTTAAGTGTGAAAGCAGACTTGTTGAAAAAATAATGCTGACATTTTTCATTGTTCAGATGAGAAATTGCAAATTGTGGAAAGGAAATATTTTTAAATTTCCTTTGATTGTGGATGAGAGTTGTATCCTACCTGTTGTGCAGAAGGTGTCAGGTGGCCGTTCTTTTGTGTGGAGCAGAGGTGTTGGCAGACTAACCGCATCCATCCCGTCAGTCAGAGCAGCTCAAGAGAGAGCTCGTGTTTGAATTTATCAGAAGTTGTGTTGTTGTTGTTGTTGTTGTTGTTGTCTTTGTTTGATTATTTAAGAATTGCCAAAAAAGCCCCAGTGAAGATAGTGAATTTTTCAACAGTAATCTTGGTGGCACCGTGGAGGGGGACTTTACCCAAGCTTAGAAAAAATGCAAAGCAAAGCTGGCAGAATGAAGACTTATAGATGTAAACGGAGTTTATAGATGAATGTTTATCTGCAGTTTAAATTTTGGTTTCTAACCTTTAACTTCCAGGAGCATCAGATTTTATGTGAATATGCTTTGATCCCTTGTCACACTGGCTGTGGACACATGGTGATGAGAAAGAAACTTGCAGATCATTTGGAAAATGGATGTGCTAATAACGTGACCATGTGTCACAAGTGCAAGCGGAGCTTATCCAGCAGTGAATACCAAGTAAGAGCATCCACTTGTTTCACGTGAGGGGGTTATGTTCATGGCTTAACCAACCCATCATGGTGTTTGTCATCCCAATTTCGTGAATGCTGTTGTGCTTGGGGTGCATTTCATTTATCATGGTTTGCTCATTTTTCCACACTCATTTTGACATTTTAGAAGTTGCTCTTTGTTTTCCTCGTTTTTGAAGGCGTAGCATGGTACAAATTCAGGGGGTGGTCTGAGGACACAGAATGAGCTAACAGAAACTATTCTGGGTTGCTGAAGGAGGAAATGGTATGGTGGGGCAGATGAAAAGTGATAGAAAATTATCTGTTCTTATACAAAGAGATTGCCATAGATAGAGCATCAGTGGCACGTTACTCAGCCTTATGGTGGAAGTGCATCACCTGTAATTGCCAGCCCTGGGGTTTTGTCCTGGGGTGGGGGCATAGTAATACAAGACCCACATGGCAGGCGGGTTGTTGTGAGTATCTCAAAAATGCAGCCAGCTGTACATAGTGGTGGACAGCTTTCTGTGTCATAACTGCCACAAGTGTAAACCTGTCCAAATTCTGAGCTGCGGGATTTACTCAACATGTGGAGGTAACAGTCCTTAGGAAGCTTTTGCATGTTTTCTTCCTATCTTAGTAACTCTTACAGAGGGAGGAGGATGTCTGAAACCAGGCACCTTTTAGCAGTACTAAAGCCAGTGTGTGCTTCAGAGAGACTGCAGGTACCAGAAGGTGGCAACACTTAATCCCTCTCAGCCCTATGCAAGTGCAGTAGGCAGGCTGGAGGATGAAACTTGAGCTCCACGTGTCTATTCCTTGAGCACCTTTCTCTTTCCTGAGCTCTGTGATACGGCAGATCTACCTCAGCAGGTTTTATTTTCCTGCAGTGAAGAGCTGTTTTCCTCCCCCTCATTCTGGTTAGCTATCATGTAATTAATTTGCAGTTAGACAACATTGGCAGGGGATTGGCCTTGAGATGTTGATCTTCCACTGCCTGCCTTCGTTCGCATTCCTAAAATTGGGATTTTGCTGGCTCTGTGATCTGTTTTATTACATTTTTTGTTATGTGGCATGTTAATTTTGCTTGGTTATGTGCATGTCCACAGTCCTATGGGAGCACAAGAAGTTTGGGGCACTGCTCTCACTCCCCCCACCTTAACAAATCAGTTATTGGCCTCATGACTTTTGCATTCCCATATTTTAACCAAACCTCCTGCCAGCCCCTCTCCCCCTCCAGAAGTCAGAGATCTGAAGGAGTGAAATAGCAGTAAGCAAGAAAATAAAGACGCACACTGTGCAATGCCTAAGATACAGAGTGTTCAAAATGAGTTAGAGTGGAAAAACCTGTGGCAGTGTTTCTGGGTATCAAAAGAGAAACCTCAGGACTCTTTGCAGAGGAAAAACTTGAGGGCTGCTGAAATGGCTTTATCAAAAATAATTTCCAGACTGCTATAGGAAATGTGCTGGCATGCAAAGGCATTTTTAAAGATTAAAGGCAAGCAAGCCCTTGGATGGTTTGAGTTGAAAGCTGACAGTTGCAGTGTTAAGTACTCAAATAGCAGTTGTAGTGTGAACCAATGGCAGGATTACTTGCACCTCCTTGGAGCCAGAAAAGACAGGAACTCTCCTGTTAGCACTAATGCATTTTGCATTAGCAAATCATGATGGAATATTTGGATTCCTGCCTTCAAAATGTTAGTAATTAGGGTCCAAGAAGGGTCTGCAGTTAAAACAAACTACATGAAGCCAACGCAAGGGGAGTTTATAGCTGGATTTCTCATATATTTTCTCTCTCTTCCATAATCCACCTGCCTGCCGTTGTGTGTGTGTGCACACGTGCATGTCTGTGCACAGTGTGTACATGCTGTGGTTTGAACTGGATGAGGCTTGTACATTGCCAGTCTTGTATCAGATTTCCCAGGATGACCTTGCAAAGCATCTGTAAGCAATTTCCAAATGCTCCGGGCCCCACAAGTGTCAGATCATGCTCTGTACTAACAGGTGTCACTGAACATACCTGCTAGGCTGAGAAGAAGAGTAATCGGCTTAGAAGCTTAGCTTGGGAAACCACGGAGTCTGTTCCCGTGCACAGGGGATGGCAGCACCCACCTTTAGCAGATGCGCCTTAGTCCCAGATTTCTGAGCATTGTTTTGTCTGAAAAGAAGCCTGAAACTGCAGTCTGTTGGGTAGTGAGGTCGAGAGTGGTCATTCTCTGGGCGTGTGTTGTGGAGCTTGTAGTGCTCCTAGGGAAGTTACCCTCCCTTTACTCTTCCTTAAATCCACACCTTCCAGGAAGGAAGCAGGAGGCTTCTTGCAAACTCCTCCATGCCACTGAATTTCTCATAGAAAAGCCCCTGTAACCTTCAGTTTTTCGTGAAACAGGAATAGCATTCCCAACCAGAAGCTATGTTTCAAAGACTCCTGATGATTTTAATAATGTACTCAATTCCTTTCTTATTGTTTCAATGACAGAAGCATTCGTGTGAAGGCAGTTTATATAGGGAACCAAAGTCTGTGCAAGCAGAAACGCCATCAAAGGAAAAGGTAGGTAAAAGATGAGTGAATGCAGTACAATTTTATTTCAGTTCATGAAAGTACCACTTGTTCCTTTAGATTAAACCATCATCTGATTGGTATGGCAGTTGTATCGTGTGCTTTTTACATCCCAACATAGCTGTCATTAATAGTTTTTATTTTTCCAACAGAACCGTTCTACACTCTTAATCAACAAGGATGGATGTCGGTTTTCTGAAGTCGGCTGTTCATTTAGGGTAGGTGAAACGTTTAATGGGAAGTGAACGCAAGTGTGGACATGTACCCTAAACTGATCATTAGAGGGCTTCTTGGTTTTCCTCTCCACATCTCCTCTGAGAGTCTGCAGCTCTGTTGTTGGGCCCGTAGCTTGCAGTTTTTCCATCTCTAACCCTCCCAGTAAGCTAGAGGTATTTGGATACAAAGTGTTAACCGTGTCTTCTTACAGGGAAGCAAAGAGAAGATAAAGGAGCATGAAAAAACTGCAGTGGGGGCCCACATGCTGCTTCTGCTGCAGTACATAAAGCAACTGAAGGCAAGCTTGTGCACTGCTTCCAGAGCTGCAAATGGCTTCATCCCACAGCCAGAGCTGAAAGTGAATGGCGCGGAAAAAAGCATCTCTGACCTGCAGATCCCAGGCAGTCTGGAAATCAATGGGCATCTGGAAGTGGACTGTTTTTCTGGATGTTCTTTTTCT
>VXAV01009743.1:129981-142604 GCA_013399715.1 Alectura lathami
CCCCCTCCGCTCCCCGTCGCCCTCGGTGCCGTGGGGCGGCTCGGGCGAGGCGGCCGGCGGCGAAGCCCCGCTGAAGGCCGCGCTCTGTCCGCGCAGGGAGCAGGTGTCCGTGTGCGTTTCCGTCTTGGAGGGGCTGCTGCAGGCCCTGGAGCCGCTCTACGTGATCCAGAACCTGCGGGAGGAGCTGCAGAAAGGGCTGCTGCACCCCGACGACGCGGTGAAGATCCTCTCCATAGCCCAGGTACGGCTTCTCCTCCGGGATGGGACAGAGCTCTGCGCTGGGCTGGCTCCGTCCCGCCCTGCTGCAGGGACCGTGCGTCCTAAGCTGTGATAACAGCGCTGCATCGTGCGTTCGTTGCAGGCCTGCAGCTCGTGCTTGGTTAATTAATGTTTGGGCAGTGACTGTGCAGCGTGTGGTGTGTAATGCTTTGCGATACACCTGGTCCACGTGATAAATAAAACTGCATCTTGACAGAGGTGGCTTGTAACAACAGTCTGTTTATTGTGCACTGTCATGTGCTCCGGGTAAAGCCTTCTAGGCCAGCGCTGATGGGAGGTGCCGGAAGAGCCAAGTGCAGCAACGTTTTAATGTTCAGGATACTCAGAACAGCGTCGTGAAAACGCTGGAGAGGAGCAGGCTGTCGTGAGCTGCTGGTTGCTGCATTACAGTAAAGGAGCAGAATCGTGCAGCAGTGTCGTTTGGGGTGGAGCTGTGGCGGTCTCAGGTCTGGTCCCCAGCTAGAAGCAGGGCCAGCTGACAGCAGCCTGCTCAGGGTGTCGGCCGCCTGAGTTCTGGGTGTCTCAAAAAATGATGATTCCATCCGTGTGTCTGATCCAGTGCAGAAATGTCCTCTGGGGGGAAGAAAAAAAACTGTTTCAGTGTTATTCAATGTCATTATTTCATCATGCCCTTAGGTTGGGAGGATTGTTGAAAATTCAGATGCTGTTAGAGAAATTCTCAACAGCCCCGAACTGCTGCGGCAAATAATAAATTGCATCGGTGGAGAGAAAATAGCGGTGGCTAAAGAGGTGAGCACTGCTTTCTTGGTTTCTTTCTCCACAAATGGATGTGGGCACTGCACAGAACACTTGTTCTGCTGTTAGTGAGACGGAATCCTCTGCTCCTCTTTAATGGAAAGAGAGCTCGTGTTGCCTGGAAGACATTATAGCCTCATAGGGGGATTAAGCCCAGAAGTTCCTTTGATGGGATTGAAAAAATTTCCCCAGAATTGTTATCTTCCAGTAGCTGTTGGTGCAAAAGTGAACGCAGAGGTCAGCATTTGGTACTGAAGGCTTGGATCACAGTAACTATACTGAGCCCTTGGCAGCAGTACAGTAATTCCCATTGAAAAGTGAATGACAGCTCAAATTCTAGATGAATATTCAATGTTAGTAAAGAACAGTGAGACTAAATCTGCTCTTCCTGGGTTTTCTTCCCTGTGTGTTACAGCAAGCTACTGTTTTTGTTTACAGGCCATCAAATCTCTCTCAAGAATAGCACAGACACAAGATGGCTTAGAGGCTTTGTTTGTGAGCAGTTTGCTGAGTGACTTGAAAAATGTCATGGCAACGAACGATGTTGTTCGGTACAGAGTGTATGAGGTAGGCACCAGCGCCGCGTTGTCCTCTTTGTGGTGAGTTCTCTTCGTGTCTATCTTTTGTCAAGACTGGAAGGGAGCAGGAGGAGTATAGCACTGTTGGTCCTCCGGTGATGGCACAGCTTCTGGTTCTCAGTTTGGGATCCCAAGGTGTGAGGTACCCTTTGGGTCTTCTGTTTTCTAACTTGTGGTGCTTGGAGCCTTGGAAGGGCTCCACAGAATTACTGAAGAAGGAATAAAATGCTTGCTTGTGGTACTGGTTGTGATCTCATTACCACTGGAGGTGGAGAGCTCTTGAAAACTCACATGCGGGGAAGGGGCGGGGGTGCCAGGTGTGTCAGTCTAGACATGCATTGCAAGGGAGTAACACAGTGCAGCCATTCTGGAGCTTAGTGGGCACGGCAGTGCTGATCCTTTGAACAAAAGAGTGTGGATAGAAATCAGATGTACTGCCAACTTGGACCTCTGTGTGAGCCTGTTTCAAGCAAACATTTAATTATGAGAAGATGGAATTCGGTATGTAATACATAAAGGGTTAATCTGTCTTGTGTGTTTATCAGTTCACAGGAATGGCAACATCACGATGTTTATATAAACCAACCTTTTTTCTCCCATGTCTTTAGTTAATTGTTGAGATTTCTTCAGTGTCAGCAGAGTCACTCAGTTACTGCGCGAACAGTGGGTTGATATCAGACTTAATCGGAGAGCTGACCGGAGATGACGTGCTGGTCAGGTATGTTACCGTGAGTCTGGGGCTTCCCAGCTGGCTAAACAGTGATCTTTGGTCTTAAAATAACCCTCTGTAAGCATGCTCGGACATGTTTCTCATTAAGCCCTTTTCACAAAACACTTCATTTTTTTTATTTTTAAACAGCCCTGAGTGTAAAATATTGTGTCTGTAAAGTTGAGAAACAAGGTGAAGTTTCCCCAGTGTGCTGTGGCAGTTGTAGTGCTGGGTTGCAGCATAAGCACTCCTAAGTGCTTTCCAATTACACACCTGAAGAAGACAGCTGAGTGGGCTTGGAGTGCTGAACAGTTGTTGTTTTGGGTTTTGTATGTGTTTTTTTTTTTTCAGTTGATTGTAGTTTTTTTTTTTTAAATCTCTGTGTGCGTTACAGATCATCTGCAGTAGACCTGTCTGTTAACTGTCTGTTACAGAGCTACGTGTATAGAGATGGTGACTTCACTGGCCCACACTCCGCATGGCCGTCAGTACCTTGCCCAGCAAGGAGTTATCGATAAAATTTCCAACATCATCATTGGTGCAGAGTCTGATCCCTTCTCGAGTTTCTACTTACCAGGTTACATCATGCATTTCTCGTTGCCTGTGGTTACTGCTTCCAGTCCTTAATGTTGTATTGGGAGCACTACTGCAAAGCCTCTGTTTTGAGAGCTCTTGGAGTTTTTAAAGCTGGATGTGGACTGTCCTTCAGCATTCTGCATAATGCGTGACTCACCTTAATTTGGAGTGGGTAGCAAAGTAAGATCTGGGGGGACCGCGCTGTTGGTTTGAAGTTTGGGTTATGGCAGCTTTTGTAACATCTTTCTTAAATTCTTACATCACGGATTAAAAAGATGAATGCATCGTTTCATAGAAAACTTGTCCCCACCTGAACTGTGCAAGGACCGTGTCTAAGTTGTGGTGCTGTATTTTGTAGTCTGAAGCCTCCAAAATACTGACTTACTCCTTAGTTCCTGCTTACTCTAATGCCTCTCTCAGTGTTGACATTTAACAGCAGAATTTCAACAGTGAAATGATCTGACAGTAATGTGGCTTTAATTTTGATATAGCTCAAGTTGTTGTTGCTCCGCTCTGAATACTTTTTTTTTGTATTTTCTATCAGGATTTATTAAATTTTTTGGAAATCTGGCCGTTGTGGACAGCCCGCAGCAGATCTGTGAACGATACCCGATCTTTATGGAGAAAGTCTTTGAAATGGCAGAAAGCCATGATCCAACCATGATTGGAGTAGCTGTGGACACACTGGGAATCCTAGGATCAAGTGTGGAAGGCAAACAGGTTTTACAGAAAGCTAGTTAGTATTTTTTTTTAATTAAATAAAGTTTTCTCAGTATTCTGATATGAGGGAATTGATAATGCTGTAATGGAGAAAAGAGTTGGAAAGCATTCAAGGCTGTCTCCTCAAACAGCTGTGGTGTAGCAGATAAGGGGGTTTTTAAATGTCTTGCCGGGCAGGGCAGGGTGAAAGGCCTAGCAGCTGGAGTTCTGGCATCACAGGCATGATTCAAAGAGCTCTTCTGTAGTGAGCTGCGTCATGATCTGCGTCAGATCGCCAGGAGGCTTGCAGCTTGAGGTTCCTTTGCTTCTGCTGAAGTCATGGCCTTATCGGCAGGGTCAGAAGAACATGGACTATCATGACATTTTTAAAATCGTTTTTTTGTAATATAAAATGGTTCGGAGGATTGAAAGTAGATTCTGTGTTTGTTTTGCTGCTAGTCTGGAGTGAAAAATTTAAGTGAAAATGTGTGTGAGCGGGTAGTGTTTGCTGCATTGCAGAACGGGATTGGGGATTTCTAATCACAAATATCCTAGGGTCTGTAACTTCCCTTCTGGAGATCTTTGGGTGTTCCACAGAATGAGCACAGAAGTTTTGGATTCATCCATCTGAAGCAAAGAGAATCTCAGTGTTTGTGTTACAGTAGAGTAACAGGTCCTTCCCAGGTTTTATATGCTGCGTTAACTGGTAGGAAGAGCGTTGTGTAACGTGACTGAGTAGTAGTGCTGTACTCTTACTGAGGTCCACCTGAATTACTTGAGCATGCATTACTTTTTTTTTTTAATTATTATTATTATTTTCAAAGGAAGCAGATTCCAGAATCTGTTAAACAAAATAGGGCACCAGGCTAAGAACGCGCCCGCAGAGCTCCGGCTTCGGTGCTTGGATGCCATTTCATCCCTGCTTTACTTGCCTGTAAGTGTGTTCGGTTTTTTGTTTGGTGGTGGTTGGTTGTTGTTCTCGTTTGTATGGTGTTTTTTTTTATTATTATTATTTTGTGCGTGTGAAGACCAGTTCATAGCCCTAACCAAACGTCCATACCTGTACCTTTCCCTGACGTGTAGCCAGAGCAGCAGACAGAAGACCTTCTGAGAATGACCGAGTCATGGTTCGCGTCCTTGGCCAGCCAGCCACTGGAACTCTTCAGGAGCATCAGTACTCAGCCATTCCCTGATCTCCACTGTGGAGCTTTAAGGGTGTTTACTGTACGTTTCTTTGTTTTTAAAGACTAAGCAGTGAATTGCATTGCCATACAGCCTCATGTGTTTCGGTGGAAGTCACAAATGTGGGTTTTTTTTTTTTGTAATTCTTCTTTTAAGCCCTAAAGCAATCAGAAACAATGTATTTTCCAATATGCTCCTCTTGCATTCACCATTTAAAAAGCAGCAAACAAGTCATGTCTGCAATACTTATTTTCTTAGAAACCTTAATAATTTTTTTTTTTCATAAAAAGCTGTACCGTGGGTCACTGCTGTGATCCTCCATGTAAAATGTTACAGAGGAGCACTGCGCTGAGCGTGGTTTACAGTGACAGACGCTGTTGCTGGGATGGTGGTTGTGTAATTACTGTGCAGAATGAATAGCCCACGTCAGTTTCCTGTCCTTTGCTTTTAGCTTAACAGTCTGCTGCATGAAGTGGGTTTGGGGTGTTCTTGAATATAAGACGTTTTTCCCTCTTTTTTTTTTTCCTTCACGTGTAGGCTATTGCAAATCAAGCATGGGCCCAGAAGTTGATGCTCAACAGTCCAGGGTTTGTGGAATACGTTGTGGACAGATCTGTGGAACCTGACAAAGCTTCGAAGGATGCCAAGTATGAACTGGTCAAGGCCCTTGTCAACTCTAAAACAATCGTGGAGATCTTTGGGAATCAGTATTACTTGAGGCTGAGGGCTTATTTGCATGAGGGCCCTTATTATGTTAAAGCAGTTTCCACCACAGCAGTGGAAGGAGCAGAATAATAGCGCTGATGACTTGGTTCCCCTTCTTAAAACCCCGTGACTGCAGTAGATGTTAAGATGTGAGGTGTACCGGGTTCCACACACAGGAGCCTTTTAGGGTGTCTCTTTAAAGGAACATGGAGCACTTTGACTCTGCTTGAAGTGAGTCATGGGAGCAAATCAAAGCTCCTGGGGCACAATGTAACTTTTTGTAGACTCTCATGGCAGAAGGTCTCTCTGTGCTGTCCTGAGACAAGTAATAAGGTGAGCCTTCTGTCAACTGCTGACTGTTTTGCTTTGCAGAAGCTGTGTTTACTTAAACTGTTCTTGAGTTTGGAGTTCCTGTCATGTTTTCTCAGTAGACCAGTTAGATTAAAACAAAAAATGCCAAAAAACTGTGAGGTTTGTAACCTCAGATGCTGCCATAGTTTCTCTTTTTCCTATTTTTCTCTTTTTATATCTGCCTAAGTTGGCACTTGGATAGAAAACCTTCTTTTAGCCAGCCATAATTCAGTAGAAACTCAGTATGAATAAACTAGTAGTATTCTGTCCCCATGAGGGAGTACGAAGTGGATTCTCTTCTGTTGTCAAGTTGCTGAATGTAAGTTTGTTTGAGTAAGTCCAAAGTATTGTTTACATTTTATGCTGAGGATCACAAAAAAAAAAAGAAACAAACCAACAACCCTTTAAAAAACAAAACAAAAGCAGAAACTGGGAGCTTTGTCTCATTAACTGCGACCTTAGGAGCTCAGTTTACTTGCTGAAAAGGAGCAGGAGCTGCATGTCTGCTTCAGAACCAAATCTTGAACTGTTTACACTACTTTTTATTGAAGATAAACATTTTAAGTGTTATTAAAGAAAAATGTACCAGTTTTATTTGCTTGACTTGGAGTAGAAGAGGTAAGAACATAGAGCTTTCACGTTCAAATGCATGAGCAGAAGGGGAAGGCCGTGAATGCAGCACCTCAGGAGGCCTGGTCTCCCTCTGAAGACGGCTGGTACGCGGCCGCAGTACAGGGTTAGCTGGCCACCTCTGCGTTGGTCCGTAAACAAAGATCACAAAGTGCTTTATACCAAAGGTTTATATTTGTTCTGTTGGTGACAGGAATCTGAAGACAAGCTGGGGGAGCATAATGAAACATGGCATGTCTGCTGCGGGGCTTACTGCAGCGTGTGAGGTGAGGGGTGCCTCTGTGGAAGGTACTTGCCCGGTGTCCCCAAGTGAAGGGGGTGGTCTGGGCATGCGGTTACTCTTCTGTGGCTGGTAGCAGGCTCAGGCTGCAGCAGAAGTGATGGCATTGCCTGCCTGACATTGCCAGCAAGGACCTGGGAGGGCTCAGAGCTGCAGGGTAGTTGGGGAGGATCCGTTAATAAACTGCCGGAGCACAGGTGATCACAAGCAACAAAGCAGATCAGCTACGTACAAAAAGTTGTCATCCAACATTACTCTGCCGCTCACACTTTCATCCTAGTGTGCATAATAAACATCTGCTCATGGGAAATGTGGTATGCAGTGTCTCATTTGTGGACTGGGGGAGCACAGGAGCTTTGTGAATCTCCACGTAGAGAAAAACATGAAAGCACTGAGAAGGAGAGGAGGAGCCCTTGGTCTGCGCTTGTGTTGATGGTTCGGCCTGGTTATTTTAAGTGACTTTGTGCTGGTAGCTCTGTCTGAGCTGTATGCTAAAATCTCAGTAAAAGAAATCGATACAAGCCTTTTATGCAATTCATGAGTCACTTCTGTGTGTGTCCTCAGCTGCTGCTTCTGAAAGCTGCTCGGTGCGCCAGCTCTTCAACAGCTGCTTTGCAGGGTAGGTGTGCCAAATACAAGGTATTAAAATACACAGAGGTGCCAAACAAGGGGCATTTGTGTGCACGCAGACTTTGTTTTGTTGAGCTTTGAGCTCAGATTCCTGCCCCCTGTTACCCGCACCTATTCACTACATGTATGCCACATGGCTGTGGAATGCATTGGCGTGTTGGTGGCCGTGTGTAGGTGCACAAAGGAAAACTCAGTTGTGTGCCCCTGCCTGGCTTCCCTGGTGGAGGTGATTAAGGAAAAAACGGAAATGGAATGATAGAGAATGGGAATTGAGGTAATGGGGTCGAATATGTGAACTCTTTTAAAAAGAAAAACAAAAAGAGCAACATCAAACAAAGTCCCCCAGCTGCTTGGTTACCCTGGTGAGTTCTGCTGCTGTGCATTCTTCGGAGCTCACCTCCAATTCCTTCAGCCACACTGGGAAGAGCAGGCAGGGCCCTGGAAGGTGCCTGTGTGTTTCTTCCCATGCGTGTGTGTCACAATTTTAGAGCAAGTCTGCCCAGCTAACCTTTTGGCTTCTGGAAGAGCTGCTATGGAAGGGTTAATCTGGAGGAGACGGGCAGGGTTGGGGTGTGTTCTCCGTGAGTGGTTCCTAGTTCAGGGAATTCTTGCTTTTAGCGAACGTGGTGAACTTGTTCTGACTTCACTGCTGCCCCTCATTCTGCAGCGTGATGTTACCAGCACGGAGGGGCTTGCATCAGCGTCCTTCTGATGCTGTGCATGGCAAATACAGGATTGTTTGACAGGTAAGTCACATTTCTTGCCTAGAATCTCCCCAGGCTGTTTACCTCAGCACTGCCCATGGCAGTTTGATGTCTGCCACCACTCCTGAGCTGTTCTGTGGCTTCCCTGGCGCTGTGAAGGTGGCTGTCTTCCTCGGATGAAAGATTCCCCTTTGTCAGACAGCTCTGTGGAAGCGGGTGGTGCCTGGCTCACCCAAATCAGATCAGGGCGCAGGAGGAGCTGCGTGTGTGGGGAAAACACTGGACACAGAGCGTGTTTCTTGGGATGCTTTTTACTTGTTTGCATGCCCTTGTACATAGATTTGTGGCTAGAATACATCAAATTCTTTTGCTACTGTAACACTATAGCACTGAGAATTCATCTGCTGCCAAAGGCTAAGAGAGAACTTGGAGAGGAAATTACTGAATGTGCACAGAGTAAGAAAAGAAAAGGGAGAAAGTGCAGGCTCCACAAACATTAAATTCTAATCAGAGAAATGAAAAGCCTCATTTCTTATTCTTTCCAAGTTAAACTGCTTGAACTTGTCAATATAGGTCAGGACCCTGCAGGACATCAGGCTGTAGTATGTCTCCAGGAGCGAGCAATCCTTCCCATCGCTCGTCTCCTTCCAGTCCTTAAATAACTCATCCTCGCTCACATCAGAAGAGGTGAAAATGAATTTATAGCAGCATCGATTGTAGCTGATGTGCTTATCCCCGGAAAACCGGGAGCTGTGGATGGGAGTGATGCCAGCTTTCTTAGCACAGATCCCGACGAAGACGTCAGGGGGCACCGAGGCCGGCACCTCCTGGGCGGCCACGTAGACCTTGCGCGCGACGTCCTGCGACACGACGAAGGCGCTGCCCTGGCAGTAGTCCGGGTAGAACTCCTCCGGGTACTGGTGGACGGGAACGAAGGCCGGGCTCTGGGGTGCTCTGTCAGGCACCCCTTGGTGAACGACCCTCCCGGTGTAGACATCCTCAAGCTGCGTTAGGCTGAGCAGGTATGCAGCCAGGCTGGGGACGCTGACAAACATTTCCTCGTCAGTTTTAAGGATGTACCTTGCACGAGGACAGAATGTTACCGTCCACTCCACGATCATCAACATCTTCTGCGTCTGCGTCGTGGGAGAATCGATGAAACCGCCTTCGATGATGTCTCTGTGCTGCTGAGACTCCTCATCGATCTCCAGCTGGGCTGCTGCGGAGGCCGGCTTTCCTAAAGCAAACAGGGTGAGCACAGCGTAACCCCTGGCCTCTGTCACGTTGCCCCACGTCTGCCTGATGGCGTTGCGCCTTGTCCTGTTTCCCGGGCTGCTGCAGACGAGAACGAGCAGAAATATGTCCTGGTCCGAGCACGCTGCTGCGCTGCTGGCGGTGTAAGACCCGGAGAGGTTGGCCTTCAGCGGGGCCGTGTCCAGCTTCCGCGCCCGCTCCCTGATGTCGAGGGTCTTGGCGTCGCTGTAGGCGAGAGGCAGCGAGCGCAGGAAGTATTCCTCCAGCAGGTCCGCCCCGAACAGCAGCATGTGGAAAAGCAGGACGTTGAACAGGACGAAGCACCACTGGTGAGTCCGGAGCCTGCAGAGTGCCAGCTGGGGAAGAGAGACACGGGCACTGAACGCTCTCTGCTGGGCTGGAAAGGGTTTTATTTTACAGCGCGCTTGTAGCGCGTTTTATAAGACGTTCAGGCAAAATGGGTGCATGACTTCTAGATGTGTAGGTCCGCTGAGCCTCAGGCTTTTTGCCTGCTGGAAATCCAAACAGCCCTGCTTCTCGAGGTGCAGAGGGCTCTCAAGCTGAGACGGGCGTTAGCGTGCTGTGGTTTAAGTGTCTCATCCCTGTGCACCCACCTGAGGAACAACTGGCTCTTTTAGTGCTTCCTGCCTGCTTCAGCTCGTTACTGAAGGCATGAGATATTAATGAAGACCTGTAAGGTCAGTATGCATCCTCTGAGGAGAGCCCTGGTGCTTGGCCTGACAGTGCCTGTCAGAGCTGCCAAAGTAACAGGGCAGAGGGGAAGCTGCTACCCCATAAAATTGGGTTGGGTCAGGCAGGACCGAGCCCCATCTCCACCCGGGACCTTCCCCAGCCCTGCAGCCCCATGCGGTGCTGCTGGCCCAGCTGTACCCAGCACCGGCCCCGAGCTGCCAGGGGACACCTTGCATCAGCCCCATGCCTGCCCCATGCTGCGCCCGCACCCCAGCACCCACCTGCATGGCCGCGGGCAGCTCCGTGCTCCGGGAGCAGCTCCTCCTCGGGCTGCAGCACCGATCTGGGGCTGCGGGGTTAAGTTACCGCCCCGAACCCGCACTGAGCAGCTTCCACCTCACCTCCCTGCGGGGAGGAAAGATGATCCCGGAGCCGATCATGTTGCAGCTACATCAAACACAAAGCAAAGCTCCAGCCTTTCCTCTATTAATTTTTTGATGCTAAAGTGGGGTTTGCATTAAATGTGTGGGGGTCTCTGAGGAACGATGGGGTGAAGCCACTGCTGGGGCCACCTTGGAAAAGTGGGCTCCCTGGATGTGCTGCAGAGCTGTGTTAGCTCTGCCTGCCCTGTTCTAAAGGTTCTGCGAGTGTTTGTGATTTGGTGGTGGTGGCACAGCTGCGGTGACACCCAGGGGTGGCCTCAGCTGTGCCACAGCCCCTGCCTGTGGGTGTTGGCACGGCCACGGGCTGCACTGGGGTTGCTGGGCTGGGAGCCACGGGGGCTGCAAGCGCTGGAGTGGATGTGCCATGGGCACAGCGCCAGGACGGAGGTGTCTGTGGGGTGCTTTTGGCAGCGGGTCCATGAGCCACCATTTAAAAAAACTTCTCATAGGTGAGGATGCATTTCTGCTGCTGTGCCTTGCGCTGAAGGGGTGCGAGGAGGAAGCACTGTTGCCGTGGTTTGCCATAGCCCTGTGCCCTGCAGGACCTTGGGCTGTGCTGCTTGGACCATCGCAAGCATCCCTGAGAGCCTCGCCTTCTCCTTGGGCCGCTGATGCCATTTTAGCAGGGAACTGAGTTGTGCCCCTCTGAAAAACAGCCCAAATGCATGCAGCATCTGTGTCCCAACGTGAGCTTTAAGATCTCCCAAGCCCTCCTTTCACAGAGCCCATGTGTCAGATGGGCTCCAGCTTTGTCCGGAGCGGGCTCGAAGTCTCTGTAAGCAGAAGTTGTGCTTTGAAGCTTGGCAAGCTGTCAGCATGGGAAGTGTCAGTTAAATGTGTTCTCCGAAATAAAAAGCTGATGAGGAAATGTTTTTCATGTATAATAATGTAGCACTATAGCCCCAGATACCCATTCTGAGAAAAAATTCCTCCTTTGAAGATGCTCTGTCTCCAGTGAAACTATTTAATAAGCAAATAAATACTGGTATTTGAAACCACTTCCATTAAAAATATTGGCTTTCTCAATCGTGCATTATAAAAATAATAATAAGACCCACATGTGTGTCAGCCCTGCTGCAATTACACGCAGCATGATGCCTGCAGCACTTCTGAAGCCGTTTCTTTTGCACAGCTTTGTGGTGGCAGCACTAATTTCAGACAATCACACGTGCTTACAAAATACACACATACAGAATACATCTCTACGATGTTTTAATACGCAGCAGCTTCTCTGTCACCAGATTTTGCTTTCCAGGTTACTAAAGTCAAACATGTTCAGGGAAGACTTCAATCCCTGTGAGGTTCAGGAGCTTCCAAAAGAGGGAATTCAGGAGCCTTGGAGGGGCGGAGCTCAGGCTGGTCTGGAGAAAAGTGTTTTGTTCCTGGAACTTCACTTACACCCTGAGAAATCTCTTAGATGAGAATTAGGGAAACTGGGGAAATGACCAGGGCAGCAGGTTTTCCTGAGGCACGGGGTTGTAACTTCTTTAATGTAAGAGGTTCTCAGGTTTTCCTTATTTTGTGTCCCAGAAAACCTCATAAGAGGAGCAGGCTGCCCTGGTAGGACAGCTTGTCCTGTCACCCGAATGGCGAGTGTTCCGACCAGGGGTGGCTGGGGTCTGGGTTCGTTGTGCCGCAGGGGAGCAGCTGCACCCCACAGATGCTTCCAACATCTTCCAGAGTTCCCTGGCTTCCCTCCTGCTGCTGTGAGCGTTTTGGAAGCAGGAGCAAAGCCAGGTTTGCTCTTTCTCTGCCTGAGTCTGCTTCACACAAGCATGCAAAGGCTCTGATGACGCACGGCTCTCGAGCGATGGTGCAGGCAAGGGAGAGCGGAGAGGGTTTTTGAAGAAAATCAATGAAAACTGGATTTCAGATATACATTTGCTTAAACACAAAAGCCCAGGCTCTGCCTGCCGCATGCCCCCATGTAGCTGCTGCCTGCTTTGTGCTGCCCTTCCCTGCAGAGCCACCAACCCATCTGCCATCCTGAAAGCTGACTTGGTTCGTACCAGCAGGCTGCGAACCCTTCCCTCGGCTGGTCCTGCTCCAGAGACGTGCAGATCCTGGCTGTGTGAGCTGTGTGTAGGCAGGCTGGTATTTTTTTTCTTTTTTCTTTTTTTTTTTTTTTTCCATAATTTCACAGGGAAATGTGAG
>VXAV01009744.1:1322-17744 GCA_013399715.1 Alectura lathami
GATCAGAGGGCTGGAGCACCTCTCCTGTGAGGAAAGGTTGAGGGAGTTGGGATTGTTTAGCTTGGAAAAGAGAAGGCTCCAGGGAGACCTCATTGCAGCCTTCCAATACTTGAAAGGAGCTTACAGGCAGGAGGGGGACCGACTTTTTACACAGGTGGATAATGGTAGGACAAGGGGGAATGGGCTAAAACTGAAAGAGGGGAGGTTTAGGTTGGACATCAGGAAGAAATTCTTCCCTGAGAGAGTGGTGAGGCGCTGGAACAGGCTGCCCAGAGCAGTTGTGGCTGCCCCATCCCTGGCTGTGTTCAAGGCCAGGCTGGATGGGTTCCTGGGCAGTTTGATCTAGTGAGCTAGTGGCTGGCAGCCCTGTCCATGGCAGGGGGGTTGGAACTAGGTGACCTCTGAGGTCCCTTCCAACCCAAGCCATTCTATGATTCTGTGATTCTCTATGATAAGGCCATCTGCTTTTGCAGCTTTGTGTAATGACATAAGCAAATTTTACCCAGGAAAGGAACAGACATCTGTCTTTCCACGACTGTACTGGAGGACACAGAACGTGTTCCTCTGCATAGCTTGTCCATTGTTGAGATTCTAAAATGTCATTTCTAAAGGGACATTGGTAACTGGCCTTTCTGGACCAGTATCCTGATAGCCATGCATCATACAAATTTAAATGAGTCATTATACTTCCTGTGACATTTTAGTATTTGTCAGAAAAAAAAAAAGGCACATTGTGGACGAGTATCACTTCCTGTGTGGTTTTCACTCAAAATTTCCCATTGACAAAATCTCTGAAGTGTAAAACACAGAGGCCTCCAGTGCTGGGATGGACTCAGTCATCTTTGTTTACCCTGCTGTGCCAGCATCTGGATCTGGCTTGTGGCAGCTCCACAGAGCAAATAATCTCTTCAGAGAGTTACTCAGTGACACTATATCCATAGCCTTTTCACTTCACACAAATGAATTGCTCAATAGTTTAATGGGACCCAAATTAAGTGAATTTTAAGCAAGCAAGAGAATATAGCTAAAACTGTGTACTGTTCTCTGGATCAAAGGCTTAAAGAATCAGCTATCCTAGGCTGCCAGGACTATTGCCAGGAGGTTGAGGGAGGTTATCTTTTACTTCTTCTTAGTCCTGGTGAGGTCACACGTGAAGTACTGTGTCCAGTTTTGGACTCCCCGGTACAAGAGAGACCTGGACATGCTGGAGAGAGTCCAACAAATAACTGCAAAAATGATGAAATGACTGGAGCACCTCTCCTATGAGGAAAGGCTGGGTGAGCTGGGACTGTTTTGCCTGGAGAAGAGAAAGCTCAGGGGGATCTCATCGATGTCTATTAAAACTTACAAGACGTATGCCAGGAGGACAGAGCCAGGTTCTGTTCAGTGGTGCCCAGTGCCAGGATCAGAGGCAATGAGCAAAAGCTGGAGCACATGAGGCTCCCTCTGAACACCAGGCAGCACTTCTGTGCTGTGCAGGTGCCAGAGCACTTTCACAGGTTGCCCAGGCAGTGGAGTCTCCTCCTTGAAGGTGTCCAAAAGCCCCCTGGACGCAGGCCTGGGCACCCCGGTCTGGGTGTCCCTGCTTGAGCAAGGGTTGGGCTAAATGGCCCCTATATGTCCCTTCCAACCTCAACCGTTCTGTAATTCTGTGATAGCTTGAGTATGTGGGAAGATAAAAGAATGTAAATGGAAAACAGAATAGTGGGGCAAAGTCCCAGGAAGCTGGCTGAACTGCAGGCTGAGTGGGAGATTCTTGTAGGATTACGGTAATTACCAGGGACATCCCTTATTACCAGCTCTCATCCAGACATCCCCCTTCATAAACTACAACTCCATCATGTACAGTTCAGACTGTAAAATTTTCTGAAGATCCCTTGGCTCAGATTGCTTTCTAGTAAACCACAAACTAAATTAGAAGAAGCAGCTGTCTTTGTAATGGAATATCAATATAATGTGCTGCTCAATTTTATCTGCAGCATTCTCTCCTCTTCACCAGAAAGTAACGTATGTATTTTTCTTCTTGGTACAGAAAAGGATAATTGTGTTACAATTTCTATTTAGCATTGTCCAAGAACCAGAGGTGTAAAGGTATCTCCACCATAAATACATCATCTACCGTGGCTGATAAGAGCATAAATATTCTATGGACTATACTATACCATCTTTTTTTTTTTTTTTTTTTAATGTAATGTGAAATCTGTAACATATGGTAGCTGATTGGAGTAGGCAGGATGCTAAAAAGTCTTTTGGCAACAAGGTAATAGGGCAGAATCAAAGCAAAAAGAGTCAATGAAGAAAAAATAATCTCAAAAGCACAGAAGCAACAGTTCTGATGAACTGCAATAAAGACAAACAGAAATGACTCCTTGGTGTTCAAGAGAAAACTTTTAAAATATGGCTGCATGTGAAATTTTTTGAGGAATGTGTGTGTACAAATGAGTTTACACAAACATGTAGTCCAGATTTCATGTCAAAGAGCTTGCTGAATATTTGCTGGAGGTGAATTACTGAAATGTTCACCTCTCGAGAGAAGGTAAATGTCCAGGGTGGAATGTGGTTGATAATCCATTCCATGATAGTTCTCTAAGAAATGTGACCTGTGACCTTAGCTGTTAGAAAACACCAAGAGAGCCTGTTATGCTGACTCTAAGGAAAAACAACATGGAGTATGGAGTGGAGACCCCATAGCCAAACTCCATGATCATCCTGCATGAATGGGGCTTGTTTTGCTGTGCCAGCAGTTCTCCAGCTTTTTGACAAAAACACGTTTTTGAGTAAACTTTGCAAGGCAAATGTGTGTTTAACTAGAGTTACTCGAGCTACACCTGGAATTAAGAAAATAGTATAAAATGGCTTAAGAGAGAAGGAATTTTGGGAGTGGAGAAAAGAGACTGTTGCAGACAAGTTGAGAAGACACCACTGGCTTCCAGGTCCAGTCAACGGGCTGAGTGTCTTTCTCCTTGCTCCCCATATGGACACCTATTGGGTAAGATTCTCACAATCAGCTATACTGAGTTACCCCAGGTAACTTAGAAATCTCTATAGAATTGTTTTATGATTCAATGCAATTGTTTCCAACCATAATATTCATGTTCTTGTTTGACCTTGCATGCTTTGCAGGCAGTGCATGTATCACCAACAATCCAAAAGAATCTGTAATCTGTTGTTTTATTAAACTGCACTATTCATTAATCTAGCTGCAAGAGTTTCTAGTGGGCACAGCCAAATTCCGTAACGGTGGTTGTGAGAGCCCATTCAAACACAACTATACAAATTGAGCAGTGCACTTTTTATTTGTGAGTTCATAACTCTGACGGTTCATGTATTGAACGCAACTGGACTTCTAGTGCCGAACTGGGCATCACCCAGAATTTAAGGTCAGCCACCCCCAGCCCCTCTGATATCTGAGGACAAACTGGAACACAAGGGGCTTTATTTTCAGCCAAACTTCTCTGCCCTTTTCATGCAACAGAACTCAAAAATATCTTAGAGCAAAACTTTCAAAAACATACAGTCCTTTTCTGTTTCCTCTTCACTAAGTCTGTTATGGGCAATCACATGTCTACTGAGGAATCACTGCATGAAATTTAATGCCTAAGTTCAATCACCTCAGCATGAAGCAGAAATTACAAACCTAGTCCTTGTGCAATTCTCAACACAATTCCAATGATGGAAATGTGTTGTGGTTTAACCTGGCAGGCAGACAAGCACCATATAGCCTTTTGCTCAGCCCTCCCTCCCCATCTCAGTGGGATGAGGGAGAGAACTGGAAACAGAATAGAACCTGCAGGTTGAAATTAAAACTGCTTATTAACACAGACTAGGAAAATTGAAACAAAAATGCAAAGATAACAGCATATATATATATCTATATCCATGATGTAATTACTTGCCACTCACAGACCAACACCCCCACCAGCAACACAGGGTCCCCAGGCATCAGCTGTACCTTGTCCAGCTCCGCTCCCTGACAGCTTTATAGTCCTCCGCATGTTGTCACGTGGTATGGAATACCCCCGTGCTTAATTCAGGCCTGCTGCCCTTGCTCCGCCCTGCCCACTGCCACCGCACTCTAATGGCAGCAGCTCTGTCCTGCTGAGCAGCTCAGCTTAGCCCCAGGCATGCATCCATCACTCAGCAACAACCAAAACATCAGTGTGCTATTAACACTGTCTCAACTGAAACCAGAATGAATTGCTACGGACATTTATAATTACTAGGTTATTCAACTATAGTCTGTTTTATTCATTTAGCACAGATAAGTGAAAACAGGATAAAAAGATACTTTTGGGGGGTTTATTCTCTAGATTTAAATATCTTTTAAGTTCATCTTGCAATGTCCCAATAGGTTTTTAAAGAACTCAATGGAACCACAAACCATTAAAAATGTTTGTAAATCTCATGGGTCATATTCTGAAATCAACTTTAGGAAGTAATCACAATTTCCACCATGTAAACCTGTTCCTGAAGTCTGAGCAGAAGCAGAAATGAAAGTTTGGATCTCTCCACAACAGAGACAATTGTCTGTAGCCAGTTTTTCAGAGCAGTTGTGCAAAAAACTATGCATACCTGCAAAGCAAGGAAGACAGTTCTTCACTGAAACTTTGACTAACAAACTAAATCCTGTCAGACAGAGCGTAAGGATATGGAATTATTCTGAATGTGAAAACTGCATACAGCAATTAAATTAGTACATCTTCCTGTGATTTCACAAGCTTGTAAGAGGAACCTGGCAATTTTCCTTTATCACAGGCTTGAAAAGTTTTCTATATCAATATCACAGTATTTCGAAAGACAAATTCCGGATTCTAGTTTCAACAGTTTTTTATATAGCTCTTTATCATAGAACCATAAATATTGGAAAAGACTTCCGAGATCATCTAGTCCACACGTCAACTCATCACCACTATGCCCACTAGCCCATGTCCCTAAATGCCACATTTGCTTGTCTCTTAAACACCTCTAGGGATGGTGACTCCACCACTTGCTGGGCAGCCTGTCCCAGTGCCTCACCACTCTTTCTGAGAAAAAAATTATTTTCCTGCAGTGTGTGGAATATTTGCTGGAGGCCACTTATTGAAATGTCCACCTCTTGAGAGAAAGTAAACCTCCAGAGTGGAAAAGCAGTGGATAATCTGTTCCATGACCATTGCCTAAGCAATATGACCTGTGACCTTAGCTGTTAGAAAACACCAGGGGAGCCTGGTATGCTGACTCTAAGGAAAAAGACCATGGAGCATGGAGCAGTGGGAAGACCCTGTGGCCAAATTCTGTGATCCACCTGCAGGGATGGGGACTTGATGATGCTCTTTGGACTGATAAATTTTGTTTTCCTGAGCCTGCCCTGAGTCAGCAGTTTTCCACTTTTCTGACAAAAACATGTTTTCAAGTAAATTTTGCAAGAAAAATGTATGTTTGACTAGAGTCACTCAAACTCCAAACTGCATTTATCACTGGCAATCCAAAATAATTTGTAATTTGTTGCTTTATGAAATTGGTCTAAGCGTGAGAGTTCTCATTGGGCTTGATCAAATTTATTAAGGGTGGTCATGAAAGCCCATCTGAACACATCTAGACAAATGGGGAAGTGTGCTATTTGTGAATCTGTATTCGTGATAGTTCTTGTATTGAATTTGACCAGACTTACAGCGCCAAACTGGGCATCACCCAGAATCTAAGCTCAGCCACCCCCAGCCCCTCTGATATCTGAGGGCAACACAAGGGGCTTTATTTTCTGCCAAAACCTTCTCAGCCCTTTTTCACGCAACACAGTGTTAAACTAAGGCCAAGCTTATGAATCTTTTAGCAATAGATGAAGGGCATTCACCTATATCCAGAGCTCCCAGCAATGTATTCTGTTCATTGTAATTAATTAGCTGTACCCATTAAGGCGTTTAAATTAATGGAATGTTTAGGGAGAAATACCCACTAGATCATCGAAATTTCCTTAGCTCTGAAATCCTAATATTGCTGAATATTCGTGAGTTAGAAGAATTTAAAACAGGGGCATATAGAGCAGAAAGGTTTCTTTTTGCTAGCCTCTTCTTCAAATGCCAGATTACTAAGACTGAAAAAGATTAGTAGACATCATGGAAGCTGCAGAAAATTCTTTGTGGTTTTGAGTGGTTTTGAGTTTTGGGGATATAGTGCAGATTTTTCTCAGTTCTAAAGCATTTATATTGTCTGTGTCATTCCAACAAGAATTCAGGCATAAATGGTTAAAACCAACCAAGTAAACAACAACAAAAACAAACAGAAAACACCCAAAATCGACATAACAGAAGGAAAAGGAGAGTGAAAAAGAAACCACTTTGCCTTCTTTGTTTGCCATTTTGGTGATAGGAATGGCTTTGTTTACACAGAGAATAAGCCCTCCTGTCTTTTTCAGAAATTGCCTGCATATTCACATTCACTGAAATTTAATAAGCAATTTTATTCCCAGGAAGCCTGGAAAAATAATTATTTAAAGAGAAATTGGACTACTGCTCTGCCAAGCTGCATCTCAAATTTAGGAGGGGAAGTCAAGGGGACATGGCTCTGAGAACTAGCAGGTCTCGCAGGAGCTGCTCTGCTTATTTCTGCATGGGGAATAGTCCAGGGGTAAATCTCATATACTTGTTGAATTTTTCCCCAGATTTTCTGGCAGGACTCTACATTGGGTTTACCATTACATTTCTCAAGTCAAGAAAATCCAGTTGGATTATGAGGTCATTATTCTATGAAGCAAAATAGCAGGATTCACAACTGAAGAGGAAGTTAGGGATTGGTTGGCCATTTTTGCTCTCAATGAAAATATTTACCATCTGCGCTAGTTCATTCAGGCAGCCAGATTTGCAGTGGATTTTACATGGATAGAAAAAGTTGGAAAAACATTTATATAAAAATATTTTAGACAGTATTATTTGTGTAAATAATTTATTGCGTAAAATCTTCTGTAGCTTGTTATCTGTTGTACTGAAGTATACTCTATTCCATTCCAAACTTTTTTGTAGACATTATTTTGAAACAATTTGATTTAAATATAATATATTGTTATTCAAAGTAACACTGACTATACATAAAAAAGCTATACATTATATGTTTAAATTAATTCCCTGGCTATGATGCTCAAAATAAGTTAATTTTCTTGACTTTTATTTTCACTTGCTTTTTTTTAATTATCTTTTAAGACGAGACATTCCCTATCAAAGTATTCAGTTGTGACAATGTAGTACCAAGGTACATCAGAATAAAAATAACCATCAATGAGAGCTCATTTCAGTTGGAAATGAAAATATCACTTTACACTTTTGGAATAATAAACAGCAGAAAGTACTGCATTATGCCTTGTTTTCAATACAACGTAAAAGTTTTTGTTTTATTTTTCCCTCCTGGGCAGTGAGTACATGAAGGCCAGCATATTCTACAAGTCATTGGAATTGTTCTCCAAAATCAAGTTTGCTGTGTAAATGAGTTCACAGGAGACCAAAGAGAAAGTGTGACATCTCATTCCAGGGCCAACAGTTATTTAGAACATTGCTATAAAGATGCCCAGCACAAAGATATCATTCATATAAGGCTACTATATTTTTGACTAAAATATCTTTAGCTTCTTATTACTGAAGCCATCTTCTGTCAGTGTTTTACCCTACAAAAATAGGGAGATGGAGAAAAAAAATCTCTGACTGGTGTTTGAGTGGTTGTGTATTTCAAATATTGTTTGGAAAAATCTTAGTTATCCTAGGGAAGGCTGAACAATTCAGTTTCCTGTTTGAAGGAGAATTTGTATCTCTGAAATTTGATAAGCTCTGAAATAATAATAAAAAAATGTTCTTCCTATATATTCATATATTCTTAGTGCATATTTTATAAATTCATTAACAATTCTCCAAGTCTTTTCTCGCAAGTCAATATTCAGATACTGAAGTATTTGTTTATACAAGGAAGAGATCTTCCTGCCAGACCCTTTTTCCAGGAGTATCCTAAGAATGGCAACTTCAAGCAAAAGTGACCCAGAGGGCTTTATTGTATTCTAGCCCTTTGCCACATATGCCAGTAGTTAGCATGAAGAAAAATTCTCCTGAAGACCTTTTAATGCCTGAATAAGCATAAAATGTAAGTACTTCATCCTGCAGCCTGATGCACAGGGACCTTTCTGTGGGTAGACTGTCGTTGCCCCAAGTGCTGCACAGAGCTAGCTCTCTCTCATGTATGGTTTCAGAACTTGTGAGCATCCTCCTAGTAGGGTAACACCAGAGCAATGACCATTTTGAAGGGAGGAATCCCACTCAGGATATAAGGAAGCTGCTCAACGAAGACATGTTTTTCCTGAGAACATTTTTCCCCTTTTTCTTTATGCAAACAAATAGCATAACCATGTCCTTTTTTTTTTTTTTAATTATTATTATTTTAATTATAATTGCATTTTAAGGTGGGATCTCACTGAGGACAGCTACAGGCTGTGGGCTGGCCAAGAGACATTGCTCTTTTGTATCCTCATTACGAAAGTGCTTTTACAAAATTTCAAGCCAATGTAATGTATTTACCAGATCTACTAGTTCTGGATACCTACAATGCCTCTGCTCCTAACAAACCCTCAATTTCCCTTCCCAAGCCAGGTGACACTTCTGGCAGAAGGAACAGTCCTGTCACAATGATCAACAGCGTCCTCTTACTTACCACAGTGGTCATGGCCAGTGCACAGCGAGCACGCACCAAAGGTGCTCGTCAGGAAGAAGTGAACAGCTAGGGCAGCCAGCACAGCTCCACCACACGTTTACAGGGCTCTGTGTTCACACCATGGCTTTGGCCAGGCTAGCTGCCCTTACACTGGTGGTAATTACAGAGCCCTAGGCTGGTAACTGTGCAAGAAGATTAATCTGACAAATGGAGAGATGAAAGGAAAGGAAAGGAAAGGAAAGGAAAGGAAAGGAAAGGAAAGGAAAGGAAATACAAACCAACCAAACAAAAATGAAACAAACAAACAAAAAAAAGCACAAAAGAGCAAGGAGGTAGCAGAGAATGAACTGTAAAAGAATAGGTCTGTCTTCTGATATCTCACATTTGTAAGAAAAATAGTTTGCTTTTAATGAGGAATTACATCACACAGATGTGATATGAAAGTTCTCTTAAGACCCGCTCTGGAACAGCTTTAGGTTGATTATTTCAATCTGACTCTGCTGGGTCCTGCTGAAATTCCATATCGCTTCTGAAAATTATAAACCACAGTATGAGAGCATTTAAAACCTTGAGGAGGAGGCAAAGGTGGGGTTTAATGGGGCAGAAGGTCAGGCTATCAGTGGCTGAGAGTGGCACATCTGATCTGTTTGGAAAGCTGACTGAAAAAGATCAATTTAAAGTGTCATTCTGTGGTGGGAGATGACTTACAAAGCCCAAGTGCCGCAAAGGAAGAGATGCAGATAGGAAGGGTTGGGGTTTTGGTTGTGAGGCCGCTGAGGAAAATGAAATCTGTTCAGAACAGAGAAATGGTGAGGTGCAGAGGTGGGATGCTGCAGAAGAGGGAAAAATAACATATATAAACCAATTGCAGACAGATTGTTTGCCTAACCAGCACTTGTCTTAATGCCTAACATATACGCGTTCACAAAGACATGCAGTAAAAAATATCAGCAATATATTTTCTAACAAATTTCAAAATAAATTCTCGTTCAAACTGCAGTGACATTTGCACTGCAAAATTAGGAGCTAAACACAAGCCTCCATTACTAGTTCATATTTTAATGTAATCTGAGGAACACGTACTACAATAGTTGGACCCCACTGAACAAATAAGGAGATGAAGGGTCAGGGTAGATGTGTTCCTGTAGTTTGTACTTTTATTTTACACCTGTGTTCTCTGAACTCCTGTATCATAATTCAACCAAGCTTTGCACATTTGCTGCTGACTGGGAGACAGCAATATCATGGCATTTCATTGGCAGACTAGTTAGCTGGGAAAAAATAAAATGATATTTCAGCTGAAGGCATAACTCTTCTCTGTTTTCCACCACCACCTCTTTAAATTCATTGATGTTTATTAATGTTTTCTGCTTTGAAGTAAGCTATTTGAAAATATACTAAATAATATATTGATTTTTTTTTTTTTATGAAGTAATTTACATTCATGATTTCCAGCAGGGCTGTAATGCTATGGTATTTTTCAAAAATACAGAGATACAAGATTCTTAAGTATTTTTAGAGGTGATCTGAAGCAGAGTATGCTATCTCTTGGCTTCTCTGCTTACTGCCAATACTCAAAAAGGTAAATTTTCTCAGTAGGGGGCAGGACAAATGTCCAAGGAATTTATATATAGCTTACAGACTTTCAAGGAAAACTGCTATAAAATAGTAAGTTAATGCTTTATCCAAAACAAATAATATTTCATACACTTATCATAAGTACCAAACATGAAGATAAAAAAAAAAAAAAACAAGACACTGATACCAAGACAGAAAAATGTAAAGAAATACAATAGAAATACAAAGAAATACAGTTCCATATCTGAAAAACCCTGTGTCCCTTCACAGTATGGTTCTCTTTAAGCAATACACATGTATTCAGCCAGCAATGTGAACAGGACTATCAACATGAGAAAAGTTGTAAGTGTTCACAAGCTCCATACAAAACGTTGCCCTCTGGATTATCTTTGATAGGGTTTTAAGCACTTAGTACCCCAGATCAATAAAACACATGATACTTTACAGGCTAGTGCCCAGTTTTTTCTTTCTGTGATATTTGTCTTTCTTTGCCTCTGCTTCCTCTGCATTTGAGTAGGGGCATTAAAAATGAAAAGATAAATTAGTGCTGTTTCTGCAGTTAGACCTTTCATCTTTCTGTTCTGATACACACCAAGTTCAATTGCTCATTAGAATGATCAATAAATTAACATCCATCAAATGTTATACCTTCCCAAGACATCCTGAGTCTTTACTATTCTTTAATTTCAATTTTTTTTTTTTTTGCCTTACATTGATCTTTGTAGCCATTGAGATTAAGAAACTGACCGTTTTTGGTTCGATTAGATGCTGTTGTTGTTGTTCTTCCCCAGCTATTTTCTGCCTTTCCTGCACTGGATACCATTGTATCTACATCACAGGCAAAATGTGCCATGATGAACAAACTACATAGTTGTTTATCTCCCACACCTATAGCAGCAGTCTGTCAGGAGCATTCAGCAGAGAACAGTAATATTGCCACCCTAACAAACAGTGCTAACTGTTTCCCATGTCATTGACTCAGCATGAGAAGGTCCTTAAAATCACTTATATAAACAAACAAAACCAGTTTAATATATTTCTTCTTTAATAAATGTAGTGAAAAATAAAAATGTTGAGACTTTATTTGGGTCATTGCAACATGCTTTCTGTCTCTCTTCCTGCATGCTGCATTTTATATGCCTACCCATGAAAAATCATTTCTAAATTTGTTTGATCTGTATTAAGAATTTGTAATGTCACGCTTGGTTTAACACAATTTATTGTGGCTCCTCCTGCTGAGTTTAATCATAGCGAGATGCAGATTTATTTCTGCTCTTTGTAAAATTCAGCACAACCAAATTTGTCTGAGGCTCTGCACATCTGCTTTGCTAATCTATACTCCACAGAGTGACAAATATAAGTCGTCTCTGTCATACCTTGTGCTAGCTCCAATGAATGTACGTGATACGCCTAAGGACTGCATGACAGACAAAAGTCAATAGAGTTTTTAAATTCTAAGATGGTATTGGCTCTCTAACTATTTGTATGCTAGTGATTGCTCACTTCAGAAGTCTTAGAAGGAATTGGGAAGATTTATCCAGGTCTCCACAGAACCTCACTCTGGTTGTGTTGTGTTCCTCTGTTAACACTAACAGTCTTTCTGGCTGTTAAGAAGCAGCAGTCACAATTTGCTGGGTGATATACTGGCCCTTGGAGCCAAAGCTTCTCTGTAACACTTTACAAAACCATAGGACTTTGTTTTAATTTTGGTAGTGATCAGGTTGACTTGGAATCAGTGGAGGAATCATGCAGCGGCAGGATATTCAGATCACAATGGATCTTGTCCGCCACTTGATCCAAATAGGCCACATTTCTTTTCAATTTTCTCTCTGGATCTGTTTCAAATCCAGTAAACTAACTTCATATAGAGGTCATATATATATCTACAGATATCTCAATGTTTCATTTCAGATTGGACAAAATATTAAGAAGCGATAAATCAAATGCGCTTTGTCATGTGAACTATGAAAAATATCTGAGCTGGGAGGGAAAAAAAAAGAAAATATATATATATTTCACCAAATGTACTAAAATATTTAGAAAATCCAATTTATTTTGCTTTTCGTTTTTACCTTTCATTTTTACTTGCTCATTTACTTCATTTTTACTTTTTAGGAGACTTGGATATTCATTTGACAAGGTCACTTTTATCATGATGTCAGTCTTTGACATTGTAATTTTATTAAAAACTAGAATATCTGTGATGTGGGATCCCTCTTAAGAATGATTTCAGAGAATGCATCTGTCCTATTTCTTCAGTGGGAAAGTAATTGCTGGAGATAAAAATGGTAGAGGAACTATTGTTGAAGCCTTTCTGTAGTTTTAAATGGCTGCTATTACTACCCTGTATCACACTGAAATAAGCAGCAGTACCAGCTTAAATAGAGCTCAATTATTTAGTCTAACTTATGAAATCTCTGCACAATTTATACTGTTAATAAACACTGAAGACAACTTTTGTGTCCTTCTTGATTCTGTCTACATCTTTATTAATCCTCTTTACATCCTCAATAGTTCTTATGGGCCTGAGGGTTTGTCAGATTAAAGATTAGCGGGTGTGTTTTATCTACAGGTTTTCTGTCATTGAATAATTATAAACAATGCAGTCACATGAATACAGATTTCAATTGTTCCTTCATGCACACTAATCTTTCTTCTGCCTACCCCTTGCGATCTGCTTCTATGGGTTTTCTATGTAAGCCTGAGGGTACTAAGCAGAAATTTGTGCTATTTTTTTTCTTATGTATTACCATCACACATTAATTATCTCCACACTTGCTGTTTGTTACGCAGTGTCATCTACTCCCACCTGCACACAGAGACGCATCTAAGCTAAGCTAAGCTTCTTAAAACATCTTGTTTCAACACTTCATTCAGATGCCTTTCACCCTATGATCAGCACCTTTCTCACAGCTATAAAACTGTTTTGGTTGTAGTGATTTTTTTTTTTTAATGATTACATAACAATCATTGTACTGTAGAATAGGCTTCTCTAAGATTTTTCTGGCCACATCTTTTGCCAGAAGTTTTGTTGTATTAGACTGATGTGATCCATCACAGGTGATGAGTTCAGCTGAGAAGCCTGGCCCAAGGTCAGCGTTAGATACAGATTTCATGGGAGAAGAAATGTTGGGAAAATAGCACTTAATGAGAGAGGAGTTTAATGGTAAATGAAGTTAAAAGTAATTTTCTTGAGTTTAATCAGCCAACGTAACAAACAAATTATTCAGTTCAGAAATGTTCAGTTCAACTATAGTAAAGGAGTTAGCTTATAGTGGAATAAACAAAGTAATATTTTTTTAGAGAATATTTATTTGGAAACGTCATACTTTCCACCACAATTTAGAATGAAAACATCAAAATATAAGAAAATCCCATACATTAAGGATTCCCATTGTCTGTATTCTTTGATGTTAATTGTTTCAACTATCTCTAAGAAATGTTAAAAAAAAAAAAAATTTTTTTAAAAAGCTTTTTTGACTACTAGTAGTATGAGAATATATTTTTATTCCACCAATAAAATACTGTGTTGCATTTTGAAGAAACGTGAAATGTAAGGACATATGTATATGTATATGCAGATGTATATGTATACATGTATGTAAATGTAATTATACATGTAAATGTAAATGAATATCAATAACTATATATCTGTATAGGTATAATACACATGCAACAGTTAGGTGTGGAATATTTCTATGATAATGCATGAACCTGAAAATAAGGAAAAGGACCCAAACCTGTATGATAGCATTGATGTATATTTAGAATCCTCATTATAATATTCATCATCATATTCACTGTGTTATACTAACGTATTGCACATTTTCTGTTAACATTACTGACAATGAAAGAAGAGAGAAAAGAGGAATTTGGCACTTATTTCTCTCAAGTAATTTAACCTATGTTAGATGTTTAACATATTCTAAATGAAAATATTTTTGTAAGAAGTGGTATCCAAGCTTTATATCATCTAAGATTTAGTCCAGTTTGACTAGCCATCTAAACTACTTTGCACTTACTTGAAATTCTTATGAGCAATTAAAAAACAAGGTCTTGCAAGAAATGTTTTGTTTGTTTGTTTGTTTATTTATTTATTTTTCTGAGAGTGTTTGAAGGGTTCTTGATTTTGGCTAATGGAAATAGCACAAAACAAAGAAAATCAAAATGAAAAGAAAATATGTTTCATAACATATATTCTGAGGGGTTTTTTCGTTTTTATGCTTTTTTTTTTGTTTTTAAGTTAATATATAGTTTTGAATTTGAAAAAGCTTTAAAGTTCCTTTCAAATTAATTCAAATTCAAATTAATTCATTTTTATTATCTTCCAAACTAGTCAATTTACTGTCAGAAATACCATATATAATGGAATACATTTTACTCTGATTCAGAGTATCATAATTTGGAAAAAGGCTTCTTTGTCTTAGTACGGAAATAAATGCTTCATGCTTGTGACCATATCTTTGTTTATGCATTAATGTGAAATAGAGGTATAGTGAATTCTCAACAGCTCAAGTGTACAAGCTATGGGACTCACACACTTAATTGTACATGTTTATTATATTTAGACTGTGAATTTTAAAGTCTACAATGTACATTCAGGATGTACAAAGAACAAATGTTATTGATCCCATCCATCACCCAGTTGAACAATATCATTCTCATCCACTCTAGCAAGTCTCCAACACAAACATGGAATTAAAGATGCAGAGAGTGAACGTAGCTTGAAAAGCAAGCAAGCAAATAACTTTTATTTCACTCTGTCTCTCTGTTGATGATATGGGAAAAGAAATTAAGAGCTGAACAATCTTTTCTGAGGAATCCCTTCTGTGAATTGTATTTCTGTAACTACAGATATCTATTATAACTCAATTTCTTTGAAATTTCAGGCCTTGTTTCTGGCCTGACAAATTGTGAGTTCCAAGAAGTTAATAAAACATGAGTTAGGCAACATAATTTCACTCATATGTGAGGAATACAAATCCCTCCTATCTAGAGAGATCAAACTTAACTGTATGCAACATTTGTATATGTGTCACATCTTAAGGATTCTTCCTAGAAGGGGGAATAATTTTTTGTAACCTTATTTTTTATAGATTATGGAAAGGGCTGAGACCTTCTGATAATATTATTCAAGGACAGAAACATGGCTGGTGTAAATTTACATAGATCTCTAGGGAGAAACTTACACAAATGCAGACTTACCTTGGTGCTCTTCCGCAAGTCGTATGTCCCATGTGAGCCTATAAGCCAGCCTTGATAAATCTGTTAATGCAGAATGTCTTGAAATTAATTGGAAAATAAAAGCACTGTAATTTTTGAAGTGGGTGAGAAAATGAAATGGAAATACAGACAGCACCTTACTAGTAATAAGGAGCAATGATCATTAGGAATTTTCTTGAAACTAGCAACAGTTTCACAATATGGTAGTGATTAGTCTTGTTACTTAATGTTTCCTGTTTTGTATTAAAACTGACTTCAAATTTTACAGTAGCATGACATATTTCTACAAAATAATTTGAAAAATCTGTGAGANCAAAATCACATGTATTTGAAGAATAGGTTTGTTCTGAATGAAATTCACAAGGCACTTTGTATGACTTGTGAGACTATTAATCATACAAAATAGAATGGTTTATCATAGACCAAAAGAGAGCAGCTGGCTAAGGCTGATATACCAAGAGATAACAAGACACATAACTGGGTATGCGGTGGTGTGAAGGTGTTTTGTACCAACCTGTGGTCACCTTGGTCACTGATTGATAACAATTCTAAGTATTGTACAATGATATTATTTGTATAAGATGAAATGGAGAGGGTTGTTAAAAGCTNGAGAGGGTTGTTAAAAGCTGAACAGAAAATGTTTTATTCAATGTTACCACACACTTGTATCCACGGAGGAGGATGTACTCACAGCCCCATTCCTAAGCACTGCAAGGGACACTACCAACAACAAGAGAAAAGCAGCTTTAGGTCTCATCCTGACAGAGACAGAGGAAGGTATCAGAGAGGTGAAAAGTGATTAAGTTCAAATGATCGTGTCTGGCTCACACTTCACATCAAAGAAAGGAGAAAATGTAGGTATTTATTCTTCACAAGAACATGTTCACACACCTGTGCACGTTTGTTGTTTAAACGCACTGGTTGCACAAGAGTGAGAAAAACAATGAGGAACATAAAAAG
>VXAV01009744.1:20790-40711 GCA_013399715.1 Alectura lathami
TTCCTTTCCTTTCCTTTCCTTTCCTTTCCTTTCCTTTCCTTTCCTTTCCTTTCCTTTCCTTTCCTTTCCTTTCCTTTCCTTTCCTTTCCTTTCCTCTCCTCTCCTTTCCTCTCCTTTCCTCTCCTTTTCTTTTTTCTCCCCCAAGGAAAATAACATTCTCTTTCCTTTGGAATGTATTAATGTAATTTTTTCATCTTGTTCTAATTAACTACTTTATGATTATGATGTTTGTCAACAGTGTATCTATGGTAACCAAATTATTTGAAGGAGCTGTATGTTAAAAGAAAAAAAAAACAACAAAAACTTTAACTGTCCATTTTCAAAAGTGATCCTCAACATATGTGAAGCAAGTCCTCAGAAAAAAAAGTGCACTTTCTGTTCCATTTGTTGCAGCTGTCTTTACTCACTTTGCTAGCCTGCAGTTCTCTTTTCTTGTCTAATCCAACATCTTTCGAGTCACCCCTAAAATCAGTCAATCAAATCATGAAGTCCTAGCAAGACATAATAAAGAGTAGAGTAAAGACTGTGTAAAACCTGTCAGGATGAGTGGGACAAAAGAAACAACAAAAGAAGCAACATACTGTAAAAGAGAAATTAAACACAAGGAACCAAGGAGAAATAGCACTGAGCAGAGGAAGAAAGGAAGTGGGTGGTTGCCTCTGTTTGTGTCAGTAAATTCAGCCTGAACTCCAGAAAGATGTTCTTGGAGATTAGAGGCTATAATTTTAGTTCCTTGCCAATATCAATGAACAAAACAACTGGAGAATAAATTCATGAGGTCTGATCTCTTTCTGGTTCTGATTTCTTCCATCTTAAAATAAACTCAAATGTTATCATAAAAGAAACTCTTGAACCTCAATTGCAGTGCTTCATGCGGAACTGCAGCAGGACTCAGCCTTTGAAAATCTCCTTCTATCTAGAGAGCCATCAGTGTAGGCACTTTTTTTTCCCCACTCCTTTCTGAGACAGCTGTGTGGGGAGGGAACTGGAGGAAATTACAATGAAATGGAGAATGACTTTTTTCATTATTGCTGGTCTTACCAAACCATGACAAATGGGCATCTGAAAAAAAAAAAAAAACTTTTGGCTGTGTTCATCCTCAAGCTGGTGCAAAATGTTACTGTGTTAAATCTTGACGAAAACACTTTTTTTTCCTTTTTTTTTTTTTTCTAAAATAAAATCCTGTTTTTATTAACAGTAATAACCTTGCAATTAGAAAAAAAAAATATCTTGCATGCATAATAAGCATCAAGTCATTCTGATTCAGAAGTAAAGCATACTTGTCCAATTCCGTGTTTGAATAAATTCAACATCAGCCATTTTTATTCAACATGCATTGTTCAGCACAACTTTACAGTGGCATTATACCACAATGACCCCCAAATGCAGAAAGAAAGTAGAACAAATATTGCAAGGGCTTTCTGCAAGTGGCAAAGAGAGGGATAGCTGGCTTGTCGTGTACCATACACTGGCAATGACAATGGCCAAAAGCAGAAAGAAAACTTGCAGAAATATTTGAAATTTAAAAAAACCTTCAAGAATAAATATCCATACATGTGTCCCTTGATGGCTAGAATGAAATTCATCCAAGATGAGGTAGGCGAATAGGAGGTTATGTTATCACTGCTGTGGGAAAGAAACAGCTAGAGTAAATCTTTTTTTTAATAANCTGTAATGGAAAGCATTCTGTTGGAAGGTTTTTCAAAATTTTCATATTTCCTGGCAGAAGGATAAAACAGCACACAGAACATCAAAAATTCTCATGCAACAGGACTCTCCTGATTCCCAAGTGATGTTTAGAAACTTGAACACTGTGGGGGATTAGAGCTACTTGGCTTCTTGCTTCTATCAAACTATATCACATGATCATTATAGGAACGGTCTCTTAAAATTGTCTGTGTGAGCTATGCATAAAACCTATTAGTGTCCACCATGATTTGAGTTTGTACTCTACACTGTATTAAAAATATTCCACTAAATGGCCACAAATCCACACTGTGTCCGTAGGGCCCAACATATGAAGTCAATACAATACTATGAAAGCAATAAAGGAAGGTGTATTGGTTCAGTGTATATCCATTTACTTGTTTAAACAGCTGATTATAATATAGCCTGTCTTATTTGAGCCAAACCTATAAAATGCATATACTAGGAAAGGTGTTATTCTGTAGTCTGGTATNATCACAGCCCTCCAAAATAGATCTGAACACTATGGAGAAATAATTGAAAATATTTTCAGGAAAAAAAAAAAAAAAGCATTTGTCCATGATGGCAGTAATAAAAAAAATAGGTTTTGAAGAGTTCATAATATTGACATATGTGATCATTTGGTATGAACAGATGCTCTGAGTTAGGTAAATTTAGTTATGAACTGCGCCTTTGGATTTCTCTAATATCCTTAAAATTGGTTTAGAGTTAAAGTGTAACTCCTAGAGTTTAGTTTTACCCCTAAAATACGTAACAATGTCCTCCTACCACCTTCTTCCAAGATAAATACAGATTTTGAAAAAAGTATTAGTCTGAGTGATTGGAATTACAGTTAACAAAGGAAGAGTAACATAGTCACATTATTAACAGATACCAATGACAAATGTCATAGGGTTGATTAATCTTTCATTTACTCCAATTTATGTCAGAATAACTTAAATGAAGGACAAGAAAGATGTCTGGAGAGCCTTGTTTTTAAGAGCAAAAGCTTTACTAAAACATTAGCAAGACTAATGGCAGACATGCTGCATTGGTTTAACTCAGATAAGATGCTACCAAAGTCTCAGAAGTGCTCAGGGTCAGACATTTGTGATAAAAATGGTTTTTCAGACTTGTTCAGATGCAGAAAAGTCATTGAGGAGCAAAGGAAGATCCTATTACAGGTAGATCCCACTGCAAGCTGCAGGGCTAAGAAGGTCCTGCCCACATACACATGCAAAATGCTATGAGCTGTCTCTCAGGAAATGAATACTTTAAATAAAAACTTTTCTACATTTACCACATCAAGAGGTAGAATTGTGGAATAACTATAATTTCCTCCAGTTTTTGAGAAGGATGGGCAATATAACTCATTCATATTCAGGTGTTTATTGCAGGGTAGTTAATAGAATAATAAAATCATGGAATAGTTTGTGTTGGAAAGGACCTTAAATATCATCTAGTTCTAAATATCAACTAGATCTAAACTTCATACACAGTAACTTCATATACAGTAAATTACAGTATATAATTAACATCTATATCATGAAGCAAAAAAACCACTCAGTATGGGAATTTCATTATTTCCCTGTCTATAATTAGTGACCATTGTTATTTTTTTCAAAAAAAACAAGCATTTACCAACAATTACTTTACCACACTATCTGTGATATCACTGTAATTTCCTGTTCTAAGGACAAAGAAATTTTATAGTATCTGAGACACCATGATTTAGTAATTTTTTTTCCAAATGTTGACTTCTTGATAGCAATCACTATAATTGTTCCATCTTCCTAAAAATGCAAATAACAATTAGAATCAGCAGTTTAAACCATAGAACTAATTTGAAGTAGAAAAACAAATCAATTTAATCTTTTTCAGCTTTTAAGTCAGAGTCAAGTAAGCTGGTAACTGACCCTTAGGATGAGATCACTTCTGAAAGCTTCTGCTCAATATGAGCAGCTCGCTGACTGACTTTGGCTTGAGCTGCACCTTGGAGTAATTATTAGCTACCAAAGCCTTTTTTTTTTTTTTTTTTTTTTCCNTTTTTTTTTTTTTTCCCTCCCCTCCCCTCTCTCTTTCTATCTCCCTTTTTGTAGGGATGGAGAGGTGGAGCTTTTGTTTTGTCCCCCCAAAGCTGCACAAAAAGTAACTTCCATTAACACTGACCAAGGTCTAGAAATTGATACTCAAATCAGTCTTCCAGAAAAAGTAACCCATACAAATGTTTTCTTCAAATACATTTCTTTTTTCATTCTTCCCCATGTGTATGGAGTATGTGGGAGGATGTGGAGACCTGCTTAGCTAATGACTCTCAGAAACAGTTAAAATTGTTGAAAGGGATTTAAAGCTGAAATATAATAGTACTTGAAATCTCTGTCTGTTAAATTTTAGTTCCTGAATCAGCTAGTTACATTTTGAAAGACATCACTTAATCATTGCTAAAGGGTCTTTATTATCTTAATAGTCCATCACTAACAGAAGGGTTTCTCAACCTTTACAAATTCAAGGGCCACTTAACCTTTCTGCAAATAATCTGAGAACTTCTTTTTAGAGTGCTGCCATGACTAGATACATTAATTTACAACCAGTTAAACCATGTTCATTATTTTCATTTTCATCATTTGCCTTCTCCCTTTGCTATTCTCGCTGTTTGGATTGCTAGTTTATGGTTTGTCTGCAATTTTTTAATCATCAGTAATTTTTTTGTAGGTCACTTTACATTTACATACAGATCACCATTGGACATAGAGAAAATGGCCAATTCCCAGTTAAGAGAGGAATTCATTTTGATTTATTTTATTTTTGAATTTCAGATGAGAAATTCAAATATTTTGCAGAAAAATATCAATTTTTCCTATAAGAAGTAATTTTTAGGTGGGTTTATAAAAGGATTATAAATAAAGCACATCTTACAAGTTCCATGCTATTCTCGAGAAATACAGAAAATATTATTTTTTGTAGTTGTTGTTACAATATATTTTCTGTAAATGACTTCATAGAGTTTTATTTCTAAGCAGATTAGTTAGCCAAGCTGGAGACTGAAATAGTTTCTGTCATTCAAATCAGTTTATCTAAAACAGCTGTATTATCTGTACGCAGCACTGCAGTGTGTTGTCCAACCATAAAAGAGAAAGTGTTTGCTCCTATAAAAACTGCTGCTACCATTAAGTTATTGAAAAACAAGAAGCCAAAAGAAAATTGTGAAATGGAGATGGCAATCCATTGCATTGTTCAAGAATAGCTAAAAAAAAAGACTCAACAATTTGCAAAAAATTGTGGTCATTGTCTTTGTATGATTACTTTCTATATAACTTTTGATAATCATTGTCTCCTACCAAAGTATCAAATACATTATCTTACTCTGGACTTATGAGGTCTTTCCAGACAAAGACAGGGACATAGAGGCTTCAATAGTTGGGTGGAAAACTTGTCTGTGCCCCACAAAACTGCCAACAACTTAGTACAAGATTCAGTTACATGTGCAAATAGCACCAGTGTGTCGCTTTAAGACACAAGAAAGATTAGGGTCTCAATGAGCAAAATTCACATATACATTCCTGCTCTTATAGAGATACTGTTCTAATCTGACACAACAAAGTACTTCACTAGAAGAGTGTTATTACCATCATTTTGCAGAGGAATTAAGTAGCTTTCCCAACATTTTGTTAGATTTATCAGACTACTTTTTGATATGGGGAGGAAGATCGGATATTTCGTGACTGGAGTTGTGCTCCCAGAGGACACAAGGGATGCTGGATCCCTCCTTAACTGTACGAAGGTGACAAAAGCCTCTATGGTTGGTGACAAATCCATTCTCTGAGACAACTAGCACATCCCTCATGGCTAAATATTTCCCCCCTAAGGGCATACTGAAACCAGTCTGAGATCATTTTGTCCCCTAAACTGCGCTCCTTCATTGTGTGGGACACTGCTAACTGACCTGGGCAAAAACTCTAGGAAAATATATGTCAACACATAGAAGTAAAGGTGATGGTCAAGCTCATGCCCCTGATTTCTTTAGTTTGTAAGGAAAGACAACCACAAAGTCAGTAGCAGACCGTGCAAATGGAGAAGCTCTCCTAACGTCTCCAGATTTGGCACGTAGTGGTGACTGTCATGTCCACATCTATTGTGTAGTCCTGTGGCCAGTGAAGTTCAGATCAACTGGTGATCATATGCGGACTGCTGAGTTCATCTCAAATACAGTTATTGGACTGTCTCCAGCTCACCCAAAACTTAGACCCCAAATTGAGCATTTCAACAATCTCTGTGCAACAAAACCATGAAATAAAGGAAAGTATTGGTTTGGTTCTAAACAATAATAAAAAAAGTATAGGAAATATTATGAGGTTTTCAGTAAATCACTGCAGTTCCAGAAAATTGTTTCAAACAAGGTATTGAACCATTCAGATAATATTTCCTCAGAATCAGAAGGCAACACTTTGTAAGTGTCCCATTTCACAGGTCTTGTGGGAAAATTAACTGCAGGGTGAAATGGTCTTTTCAAAGCAATTATTTTGCACCTAATCCCTAGAAATCATTTGGGGGCTCAGAACAAAGATTACCAAGTCCTTAGACATGTGGCCACAATCCATGAAAATATATCATAACTCTGGAGAAGGAGTGTCTCTCTCTCATTATCCACCTTCAGAGTTGCTAAAAACTTTCTGAAATCCCCTTCCCAGAGCACAAACCATTTGCAGAAGGGACCTTCCAGACACAGAAATTCATTTTGCAGACATGAAAATAAATGACACCCTTATGTGTCTGATGTCTGTTTTTCATATTTATACCTGCAAAGAAAAAGAAATGCTTCTGGCAGGGTTTCCTGACAAATAACAGATACATTATTGCCAAGCAGACCTCCAAGTCCAGGTTTTGGTGGGTAATAGAAGAATTGATTGTCCTAGAGAATAAGTAATTTTTATTACCTTCAGATGGTTCAGTGCTACTCACTTTAAAACCTGTTCATCCCTAACTATGGCAGGTTTCATCCCAACGTGTATTTGTCAAATAATTTAAAAGTTGTTGGTGTGGGATTTTTCTCTCTAGTGCCTTGAAGCAAAGAGCCAGACTTAGATACAGTTTTTGACAAAGTGATATATGTTCAATCTGCATCCAGTGAAAGTTAATGAAGAATTAAATATTCTGGGCCTGATCCCTACCTTATTAAATCACTGTGTGTTTTTATATATTGAAGCCAATTAAACTCACAAGTCAAAACAGTGCGAGTTTGTTTCAAATATAAAACAGGAGCAAAGTTATTTATATTAAGGACAAGCGGGAAGTATAGTTGACAAAAAAGAAATCTACTTTTCTTCTTAGTCCTTTGATCCACAGATTGCCTTCCAGACAGATCTGACATGCTTTTTGATTAACATTTCATAAAAGCACATACTTTTACTGAGTATGATAAAGACTTGATCCCCAAAATACAGGTTTTTTGCTAGATGTCAAAAATAAGCATTTGGAAATATATATATATATATATATTTAGTGTTCTAATGCTCTGTCTACCAAAAAGTTGAGAATTTTAATTCTGTGCTCACGTGAAAATCATAGTTGAGCCTATCTATAAAATTCACTGCAATTTACTTATAGAAAAACCTGCGTCTTAAGGTAAAACAGTACAATGACAGAAAATAGCTACAGGCTTTTCAGAAGGGATAGAAAGGGCAGAAGGGGAGGGAGAGTTGCCCTCTATGTTAGGAAATGGATAGATTATGAAAAGCTGCATCTGAGAAACAGCCATGACAAGGTTGAGAGCTTATGAGTCAAAATCAAGGATCGGTCCTACAGGCAACCTGATCAGGGAGAATCTGTTGATGAGGTCTTCTTGCTTCAGCTGCAAGAAATGTCCTGCTTGCAGGCTCTTCTCTTGATGGGGGATTTCAACCACCTGGATATCTGCTGGAATAGCAATATGGTGGGCTGCAAACAATCCAGGAGACTCCTGGAGACTGTTGAGGATAACTTCCTGGTCCAGGTATTAGACAGACCAACCTGAGGTGAAGCGTTACTGGATTTGGTGCTCACCAATGCAGAGGAGAGCATTAGAGAGGTTAAGATTGAAGGCAGCCAGGTTTGTAGCGACCATGCCCTGGTGGAGCTTGTGGTCTTGAGGAATATGGGCCTGGTAAAAAACAGAATTTGGACCCTGAACTTCAGGAAAGTGAACTTCTGTCTGTTCAAGGAATTCCTGAATAGGATCGCCTGGGAAACTGTCCTTAAGGGCATAGGAACAGAACAGAGCTGGCAGCTTTTTAAAGACACACTTCTTAGAGCACAAGAGCTCTCCATCCCCCAGCAGAAGAAATTGAACAGAGGAGGTGGGTGACCGGCATGGCTGAGCAAGGACCTGCAGCTTAAACTGAAGGAAAAGTGAGAAATGTACAGGGAGTGGAAGGAGGGTTGTGTAGCCTGGGAAGAATACAGGGGTGTTGTCCAGATATGTAGAGACAGGATCAGGAAATCCAATGCACAGATGGGATGTAAAAAATAACAAGGGGTTCTATAGGTACATAAGCAGGACGAGACAGGCCAAAGAGAGTGTTCTCCCTCTGATAAATGAGAAGGGAGAGCTAGCTTCCTCAGACATGGAAAAAGCTGAGGTACTCAGTAAGTGCTTTGCCTCAGTCTTCACTGGTGGTCAGGCTTCCCGTGTTGGTCAGGACACTGAACATCTTGGTGAGGGTGAGAGGAAAAGATGCTCTCCCACTGAAACAATGGAAAAAGTCTGAGACTGCCTCGTGACACCGAATGTATATAAGTCTATGGGGCCAGATGATACGCTTCCCAGGGTTCTGTGAGAGCTAGCTGAAGTGGTTGCCAAGACGCTCTCCATCATATTTGAAAAGTTGTGGCTGCCAGGTGATGTGCCCAGTGACTGGAAAAATGGAAACATCACTCCCATTTTTAAGAAAGGGAGAAAAGGAGACCTGGGGACCTATAGGTCTGTGAGCCTCACATCTGTGCCTGGGAATATCATGGAACAGATACTTCTGAAAGCCGTGTTAAGGCACATGCAAGATAAGGAGGTGATCTGAGACAGCCAGCACAGCTTCACCAAGGGCAGGTCGTGCCTGACCAATCTGGTGGCCTTCTATGATGGAGTGACAGCATCAGTGGACCAAGGGAGGGCAACGGATGTTGTCTGCCTGGACTTGTGTAAGGCCTTTGACATGGTCCCACACCACATTCTTCTCTCTAAACTGGAGCGATATGGATTTGATGGGTGGACTGTTCTCTGGATAAAGAACTGGCTGGATGGTCACAGCCAAAGGGTTGCAGTCAATGGCTCTACGTCCTGGTGGAGGCCGGTCATGAGCGGTGTCCCCCAGGGGTCCGTCTTGGGACCGGTGCTCTTCAACATCTTTATTGACGACTTAGACTGTGGGATCAAGTGCACGCTCAGCAAGTTTGCTGATGACACCAAGCTGAGTGGTGCAGTTGGTACCCCTGAAGGAAGGGATGCCATCCAGAGGGACCTGGACAGGCTGGAAAAGTGGGCCCACGAGAATCTGATGAGGTTCAACAAGGCCAAGTGCAAGGTGTTGCCCTTGGGTCAGGGCAATCCCAGGTGTGTGTACAGACTGGGAGAAGAACTCCTTGAGAGCAGCCCTGTGGAGAAGGACTTGGGCGTTGTGATCGATGAAAAGCTGGCCATGAGCTGGCAGTGTGCTCTCGCAGCCAGGAAGGCCAAAGGCATCCTGGGCTGCATCAAGAGAGGGGTGGCCAGCAGGGAGAGGGAGGTGATCGTCCCCCTCTACTCTGCCCTTGGAAGGCCTCACCTGGAGTACTGTGTCCAGGCCTGGGGCCCCCAGTACAGAGGGGATGTGGAGCTGTTGGAGCGGGTCCAGAGGAGGGCCACCAAAATGATCAGAGGGCTGGAGCACCTCTCCTATGAGGAAAGGTTGAGGGAGTTGGGACTGTTCAGCTTGGAAAAGAGAAGGCTCCGGGGAGACCTCAGTGCAGCCTTCCAATACTTGAAAGGAGCTTACAGACAGGAGGGGAACCGACTTTTTGCACAGGTGGATGATGGTAGGACAAGGGGGAATGGGCTAAAACTGAAAGAGGGGAGGTTTAGGTTGGACATCAGGAAGAAATCCTTCCCTGAGAGAGTGGTGAGGCGCTGACACAGGCTGCCCAGAGAAGTTGTGGCTGCCCCATCCCTGGCTGTGTTCAAGGCCAGGCTGGATGGGTTCCTGGGCAGTTTGATCTATTGAGCTAGTGGCTGGCAGCCCTGTCCACGGCAGGGGGGTTGGAACTAGATGATCTTTGAGGTTCCTTCCAGCCCAAGCCATTCTATGTTTCTTTGAAAATATTCAGTACACTGGATGGCAATACAAATACTAAAGTTTTTTTTGGAGTCATAAAATATTTCTTCATACAATCAGAATTAGTTTGGTTTACAAAAATATTACGTTTTCCTTTTCCTTTAAAATTATACCATATATTTTTATTAAATAAATTTGTTAGCCTTGTGGGAATGAAAATATTTTTCCAGAAATATGGTTTATCCATCTTTTTATTTTGTTTTTTTTTTTTTTCCAGTATGGTAAGGTAAGCCCTACTTTCAAAAATGTAGTTCATTAGCACTCTCGGATTTGCTCTTATGTTAAGGCTGCCACTTAGGGTGAGCATTGTAACTTGAAGGCTGTGGATCTCTCTCTCAGTCTCTAACCTAATGAATGCTTATTATTTATTTTTAATTTACACTTTTGACAGCACAAAAGTGGACAAGTGTATACTGTTACAAAAGTGCTTTAATAGAGGTCCTGTTCTGGGAGGTAGGATTCCCAACGCACCTTGTGACCAAAGGAAGGGAGCTGCCGTTCCCTTCTCTCTGATCTCTGACGTATTGGATTAAAAATAAAAATGAAATGTGTTTAATGTGAATGACACAGATTTCTGCCTTTTGAAGCCTGTTCTGGGATTGTGACAGTGTTCAGCACACTGCTGTGCAGGATGGATACAAACCCCACACAAAAGCAGCAGACCTGGGTTTTAGCTCCCAGCAGGGTACAGCATTCTCAGAGAAGGAAATTCACTGCTGTAACACTGTGTTATGGAAGAACAAGAAAATGTTAGCTCACTTTTCATGCAAATTAAATCCTTAATATTTTAAAATAATTTTAATATCTTTTATGGTAAAAAAAAAAAAACATTATAAAACTATTTTTAAATACTGATATTTATCCTTTTGAATCCCTTTCCCGAGATACCTGAAGACTATTTCAGTTTCAGTAGTGGTTTCAATTTAAAAACAAATAAAAGAATGTTAAACTCTGAAGAGCTGAGTTTCATTTATTTCCACATTCTGACAGTTTTTATGTGTTTTGTTTACACCAGTAAAACCATGTCTTAAAAGTTTATTTTGTGGGTAAGCCGTTATAAACATTCACTGGAGCACCTTCCCAAGTGTCATGGCTGAGTGGTCTACAAACTCCACTGTTAATATACTGGTTTAGCAAATCCAACATGCAGACAAGTTGCATGGAGCACAGACACTGAATCACAAAGAAAGACTAGGTGTTCTGAACAGTGAAAGCAGCAAAGATTGTCTTTCTTGAGAGGCCCAGAGCTCAATTGCATCTCCCTGGAGGGGAGTAATGTCAAAAACATAGGTGTCTCAATTTCTTTTTTTCCTCAATTTCTTTTTATTTATTTATTTTTTCCTAGGGCTATCATGTCAAATCATACCTATAACCACATAAACAAAACTTTTCTTAATATGAATGTTGGCTCGTGCTATTAATAATTCATAAACCCATACACACTTACAGGTAAAAATGTTAAAGTAATGCTCAAAGAGAGTTGGTAGGTTGAGCTGTGAGAAAAGAGGATGTAAATGATAATATGGTGGGAACATCACCTTGCTGATGTCACCAAGATTTCTATCAGGCAAATGAGTTTGAAAGGCATATTTGAAGGTGATTCACCTGGGAATCAGTCATTGGCATAGGACAGACTTCCTCATACACATTGTTCTCTGATGAAGCTTTGTCTCTGAAGTTTTTCCAGCCCTTTCAAGCTTCAAATGCTTTCCATTATTTATCAAACAGTGGACGAATAGTCATACAGAACACAGATAGCAATCAAAGCCTATCAATAACATTTTTTTTTTTTTTCTACTAGGCAAACAATATTAATTTGGGGTGGGGGTTTCAATCAAAATCTCAGCTACACCCTCGTAAAGTCAGTCAGGAGACTCTTAATGATTTGGATGGAATTTGAAGCTCCTTTAAAGTGTTTTACCCTTTTCACATTTTTTGTTTTGTGTCTGTTTGTGTTGGGATAATGCTGTTTTTCATCTTTTCCTATCCATCAAACTACAATTAGAGGATCAATCACCAATCAACATATCAGGAGGTGTCATTTTTTCTTGCCTTTATTGGTCTCCCTTCTTCCCCTGTCCTGTATTTTTGTTTCAACCAGATCATGTGGAGGGCATGATCATCTTATTAGAATCTCAGTGTTACTGGCAGTAAAGTAAAACACAGCACACTGTAGACACAAGGGCTTGTAGTAAGCTTTGCGCAGTCTTCCCTGCATCTTATTTTAATCCTCAAAATTCCAGTTACAGGAGTATCTATAAACCATACACATATATGCTGCTTTTGAATCAAATTGTGAACTACGTTTACTACCTTTTCATGATTAAAATCTCTCTAGAAAATGTCATTTTCAGTAATACTCCACTGAAAGAGACCTATAGCTAATGTGATGGTTTTAGGTTATGCCAAGAATGTTATCATTGTTTTAAATAGAAATGGAACACTATTGTGTTCAGTCCTAGGAAATCTACAGATAACATTTTTTAAAAAAATGTAATTCAATTTTTTTAGAATGCCTGTAGAGAACAGGACAGAAAAAAAAAAAAAAAGAGTTACGTTGATTATCCTAACTTTCTATGTATTTATACTGTTTTGCATTCTGAATCTAAACATTAAGTTAATTCTCTGGTTAGCTGTACATTAGAGGATTGGCTATATAAATAAACAAATTGAAAGTGGTAGCATTCAACCCTTTGGAAACTTAATATGGTGACTATATCAATGATTTCCCATTCTCTGCTCATCATCCTATTCATGAACATAATTTTTTTTTTTTTAAATTTTTTGGTGAAGGCTATCATGTGGAGCAAAGTCAGTGCCTTTGTTCCACCATAATCAGTTCGTTTTGCCATTTATTTCAGTATGTTTGAAAGAGTAGTTTCTCAGTGAAAACCAAGTTGGAATTCTTTCCTTCCGTTCCCAACCTAGCTTTCCAAAATCTGGTAAAACTTTCACTCCTATGAAGATGCCTGGAGATCTGAGCTCATTTCAGTATGAACAGAATTTTACTGGACTGGTTTCTTCTGGAACAAGCCTATTTTCCCTCAAAGCTGTTTGCTGCAGTGTCTGATTTGAAAAAAAAAAAATGTCATTTTTTGGAAGCCATCTTTTTAAAATTAAACCTAAAACCATATGTGTCTGAAAGTTCTAAAACTGAACTGGGATGACTTAAAAAAATCTGGAAGTCTTACAGTAGTCCTACACTCAAATAGGATACAGGATACTTGACCTCTGTCTGCATATCTCTGCTGGCATATTGAATTCATAATCACTCTTCCCTGGACTTGGAAATGTAGCATCCTTCTTCTAAATGTTACAAGCTGATGATATCAACAGATGCAGAAGAAAAGTCAAGGCTGTAAGAAATTGAAAGGGTTTTAGCATGGTCGGATCCAGTTTTAGAAGCGCACCTAAATAGGGACTAGATCCTAAATATTTATTGAATGATTATATTTTAAATATTCTTCTTTTAAAAAGGACCATATAGATCTCATTACCACACAGAAACTTTTAGATTTCTCAGAAAGAAATCTAACATTCACATATGAATAAAAATATTAAAGTAGCTCTGATGTCTGGTCTGTAAGTAATAAAATGCTTTAAACTTTATTATATTGCAAAATATTTTAAAGTCTTCTGAAACAAGTTCATTACAGAAGGCTTTTTCATTTCCTTTATGGATTTACACTTAGATTTAATTTGTAGAAGAAATTTCTAGCATAACATCCAAAAGTTATCTGATATTTTCATAAGGTACCTGGAAAATTACAGATGCTTCTATTGTTACCTTTTAAATTACACTTTTTTTTTTTTTTTTTGGCAACTAATGTATTAATCCTGTATATGCTATCAGAATGCTACAGTTTCTAGAGAGTTAAAACTTGAAAATCAATAAATCTATTTAAGAACCTGAAGTTTCTGGAATTCTCATCAAGGTTACTTCCTGTACATTGAATAGTAAAAAATAAGTAATACCTAGTTGTAATATGAGATAAAAGTTGAACTAAAGAAGCCTACATCCATCAATAAAGGGTGATCAAAAAACTGTTGAAAAATACTCTTTATGACCTGAGAGATGTTCATATCATAAAAATATTTTGTAGGTTTGTTAGAATAGAAGCTTTAACCTTTATATACACAGTGCAGAAGAAACAAATTGAGAGTAGGAAGTATGTAATTTAACTTAACTGCACATGTTTTTAAGTCACTGAGTCTAGTCTAGATGAGGGATAATAAGCAGAATTTGTTCATGCATTGTCTAGTCATTCATCCATTTCCCACTAGCTTGAGATCACACAAATATATGCCAGCACAGGTCCAAGACAGAAGATTACATTACAAATCCCTATCCAGCCTTACAGCTAAAATACTACAAGTATATACTTCTCAGCATTTTGTGTGATGACATTAAAAAGTCAGGTTATGAAGGCCCAAGTCCACAGGAACATAGAAAAATACAACAGAGCGCAGCGTAAGTTGAACATAATTCCAAGAAACAGCAGCTGTGATTTCCTGGTCCCCCTTGCTTCCTGTGATTTCTTCTTTTAATCAAAAGTCAGACAGAGAATTTAACTCTAAAGCCAAGAGTTCAGAGCCACCATCTGCTTACTGACCTATAAATGCATGTTCTTCTTCTCAACGATTTCTATCCATGTTCACTCATCTTTAGAAAGGTGGTATGAAGACCAAACACAAGTCTCTGAGGACAATGTAATTCACCCACTCTGCATTCACATTAAATCCTCCAAGCACCTAAAGCTGCCAAACTTCTATAATTACAAATCCAAAAGTTAGTACATCTGGACTCTTGCACATGTGTAGGAGTGCACAAGCTGTTCCCTTTTTCTGCATAATTTTCTCCTTCCAGTTTACCTTTTGAAGTAAGATTTCCTAAGACAGCTCATAACATAATCGGGCTCAAACCAGGATGAACTCTATAATCTAATTCAGAACCAAGTCTCCCAAACACTTGAAGTGTTGCAAAGCATTGTAAAAATCAGGATTTTAACTCTGACCCTTTTGATCACTTAGGAAGGAAGAGGGCAAGAAGAAGGGAAGAGTATGATAGAAATCAAAATCAATAGGGAGAAGTTTAAATTGTTTTTAAGGTTTTGGGGGATGATTAAAGAGGAGATAGGACCACAAGGAGAAGCATCTGGGGTAGCCCAGCACAGTGGCTTTGGAGCTGGGAATACTGGTGGGATCAGGAAGTTACAGGAGAAGCCAGAAGACTCAGTGGTTTTGAGAGTAGTCTTTTCTGGATGCTTGTTGTTCTGTTAAGAAAAAGTACAAGTAGCAAGGAAAGCAATATCACGACCCCTGCATTTATGTTCGTGTGCTCCATTATGTCCTCAGGTGATTTCAGTGACAAACCATTACATCAGTGTTTGGAATAATACCTTATTTACCCTTTCCCCAAATATTTCAAGCAATTTTTTTGGTTTTATTTTGTTCTTGGGTCAACTTGAGAATGAGTTCTCACTTTTAATAGTGACTAACTAGCAAGCCGGAGCACAAATGGGCTAAATCCAGGGTATTCCACAGCAGGCCTCCACGTACCTGTAGTGACCTTGAGTGCGCCAAGGTTGTTCCCCTATGTAGGGTATAGCTGGGGGTGCTTGTCATGAGTGCTGGAACAGCGCAGTCATAGGGCAGAGTCATGTGCAAAAAGCCCTGAGAAGAGGACCTCCTCCAAGCTGGAGAGCCTACCCTGGGCCTAACCCTCAGGAGTCCATCCCAGCTCAGCCTATGCAATGCTGCATGTGTACCTGTGCTTGGCCCCAGCCCTGTAGATGTAGCTGGGGATGCCTGGGGTCCTGGCTGCCCCATGCAGCCCTCAGTGGACCTTCTTTTTTTCTTCTGGTTTGAGCACAGTGGGACTGTGCAACTGTTGGTGAGGACACTGCTCTGCGAGCCTGGCTTCTATCTTTAGAATAGTAGCCAGCTGGGTCTTGCTGCTTCCCAACAGGATCAATTAGTGCGATGAAAGTAAGGAAGGATGTCCCCAGAAAGTTAACAACACCTAGAGAATCAGTGCAGACATACAGGTGCATATGGTATATGGGCTTTTAATTATTATTATATATATATATATTTTGCAATATATGCTGATTAGTTCTGCTACAGTGGAGACATACTTTAAACGAATCTTTAAACATCATATAAGCATATGGATAGAATACTCAGCATGTGTACAATGTAGTTTTGAGATATTATATTTCAGTATAACAGAAGTTCAAGGCACATGTAATGGCTTACAGATGTTAAGTACGGTATTATATAATAGTAATCATAGTGACAAACATAATAATAACTACAACATTACAAGAATAATGATAATATTGGTGCTTAGTTTTTATGGAGCATGTCATGGAGAAGCCAACTGGGTACTATTTTGCTCAACATTGTATGAACATAGGAAAAATGGCCCCTTGCCATATGTTGCAGTGTAAAATACTGGACAAATGTGGGTTGTGTGAGGTGGCAGTGAAGACATAGTAGGAGTAATGCTGTTTTGTGAGGCTTGTCCAAGAGGCGTACTAGAAAACTGGAGCTGATAAACTGAAATGATGGAAAATAAATGTTGTCAGTTATACATGAACTTTTAAGAAGCCTTCTACAGTGTCTGTCTAATGAAACTCTCATCCACCCAGTAAATAAGATGTTATTTCAAGAATTCAAAAAGAAAGTAAAGGCAAACTATCAAAGGGCTTTATCCTATTTACAAGGATAATATTAGGGAATGCACTATTTACTTTTGGACTTCTACTTTCCCTAAGTAAATTGTGCAGCTCTTAGTTTTCCGCTTGTGTGTTTATCATAGGGTGTTTCCGTAAGTCTAGATAAGAACCACCTTAAAAATAATCCAAACAGAGGAATATGTTTAAATATTGGTCTGTGTGCTGCTTATATAGTATTCCATTTCTCCAACACAGGCCATAAACAGAATGGCCTTCCCACAGGAGCCGATTGAGCTCATTGCTTGTGGAAAAGCAAGTATAAAGAAGAAAGACTTGTAGTGTGCTTCCACTGTCAATGGAGCTGGATGTCTGTTGGACTGAGTGGAGGTAGAAAGACTCAAGACAATATTACCTGTCTGACCACAAGATGGGAAGATTCACACTCTTGTTCCAAATGGTCTTGACTGCTAGCCCAAAGCAGGTCCAAAGCATAAAAGGCTTTCAAAAACAGAGTTGATTGCTCTAGCTGCATTGGAAAATAATCAGAAAACCTGTGTAAAACATCAGGCATGGAGACCATGCGTCCTACAGTGCTACTTCTAAGCCATAGTCTCTTCTAGAACTAACTTCTAATTGAGTCTTCATTGGAGAGCTTCTCTTGTTGTATGGCCGTAATTTACCTCTACCAGTTACATAGTTGACTTTCCCTGTTCCATCAGCATAGATTCATTCTTAACTCACCATAATACTAACCATCAATAAATCCCTAAATTTTATTCTTGGATATATAGTTTGAAAAACGTACTGCATATCAATACAGCTTCATTGCATTTTTGGTAAATATTGGTGGGGAATACTCTCCATTCAGGAGAGTTATTATATAATATTTCAGGATAAATATTATATTTCCTCATGTAAACATGTAAGCATTTACTCGATTACCTTATCATATTTCTCCATCTTTTCCATCCAACAGTCTTTCCTATCCAACCCTTTCTGTAGCCTTACAATCTTACTTTTGTCATGATGGTCTTTGAATTTTCTTTTTGTCTATTCTTATGTTCTAGATAACATTTATTATCCATTTGTAAATGTACCAGTTATTATTTTTCCCTAGCTGTCCAGTGAAACGATTTAACAACTGATCTATAACATCTCCAAAACACTCCTTCCCCTCTCCCTCCTCACATGTCCCCTCACTGCCCTAAAGAAATTCTGATTCTGAATTTGGGGAAGGAAAATCCTTGCTATTATGTTTTCTGAATTTTATTTGAGTCTTGTTGGAAACTAGAAATAGTTCCTTCCAGTATCCTGGCATTTTGGACAGAAGTAATGTGCTATAAAAAGAAAGACAGATATTTCAAATTTTAAGGCACATGAACAAACAAATAAACAAACAAAACACCACTTTTCTTTCAAAATTATAATATAGAATGTTACTTTTAAACCTGAAATTCCATCTAAGAGCTCATGGAATGGAATAAGTTCCTTATTCAGTTTCTTCTCCCCAGGATTTCTGAAATGTAAAATTGGACAACGTTTGTCCTCATTGAGATCAAAGTCCAAATGTCAAACAATTTTTCACTGATGCTGTTAGTAACTCTGCTGAAACTCAGCTCAGCTTGAACTCCCTGCACCAGCTGGCTCTGACTGTGGTACAGTGCTTGGGAACAAGAGATGCTTCCATTACTTTTATCTGCAGTTTTCCCCATCAGCAGATCTAGCTGTCTTACCATGGATTCAGAAGCCAGATCATGAGTCAGCAGGCAGGCAATATGAGCAGTCAGGGACAATGGCTCAAGGGCATGCTTGGAGGCCAAATCAAAAGTATAAAATGTTCTAGGATTCATAAGTTTCCAGATAAACGCTGCAAAACTTGGAAAATTGTCTTTCCAGGCTCAGCCCTGAGCCAAAATGAATTTGCTACACTAGTTAATGCATCTCTAGATCTTTAAATCTACTAGGCTAGTCAGAGTCCTGGGTCCTGTATGTCCTTGAGCCTTGTCTCCAGGCTTTCCCTCCTCAGAAATTCCCAGCAGGTGAGTTGGACTGCACATTTGAAGATTTTTGAGAAACTGACATTCCCTGACAGTAAACTATTTTCAGGACAACTTTGACCAGCTCTAATTTTACCTGTTTTTATTTATTTATTTACATTTATATTTTGAAAACAAGGCAGTATCACAGCTGCACCCCATACTCCAGAGTACAAGAGTTATTTCATGTGTTTTGCTTGCTACATTCTGGCTCTTGGGTGCATGCAGAATCCAGCTGTTACCTACAGGATCCTGCCTGTCCTGTGGTAGCTTGATGTTGACTTACATTTGGTTCCTGTTTGATATAGTTCCAGGTCCTTTTCTACAGAACTGATTTCTAACCACTTGTTTCCTCCCATGTATTTATCACAGAATCACAGAATGGTTAGTGTTGGAAGGGACCTCTGGGTCCATCTGGCCCAACCCCTCTCAAGCTGGGACACCCACAGCAGGGTGCCCAGGCCCATGCCTAGGCGGCTGCTGAAGATCTCCAAGGAGGAGACCCCACAGCCTCTGGGCAGCCTGTGCCAGAGCTCAGCCACCCGCACAACACAACAGTGCTGCCTTGTGCTTAGAGGGAACNTGGCAGAAATGTTTGTGCACCTGCTGCTGTAATACTCACTGAAAGATCTCCTTCCCATTTCAGATTTTTTTTTCCCATTTTTTGATATGAATAGATCAACGCTGAGTTCATTGCATTTGTAAGTATACAGATGCTGTGCTACTATGTTCGTGACATTTCTATTTGCACCCAACTTTGCACTCATTGTCAACTACTTACTATTATGGCCACTGCTGGTTTTGTTGGAAATCCTGAGATCTTCATTCTAGCAGTGGCTATACACATGCTAAGAATGAATATTTCCTTAATTTTTGTGCTGATGCTCTAATCATATAGGCTATGGTTGGTCTTATTGAAACATCTGACGAAAATAACATGAGTTTACCTGTTAAGAGAGTCCAATGTATTTACAAATGCTGGTCAATGGGTTAAATTTTATCTAGTACATAAAGTTAATATTGATATGTACAGTGTATATATCAGTATAATAGTAATAATACAGTAAAATTAGATTTGCAACGTGACCTGACTAGAACCTTGCACTATCAAGTGAGGGTCCTTTTGTAAAGTACATGGCTAGTCAAGAAGACATGAGTAATGCCCTCCTGGGGACAGGCT
>VXAV01009744.1:48873-64048 GCA_013399715.1 Alectura lathami
TATTACTAAAAATGGGTATTTTACCAGGGAAACACTGGGGTTCAAAGCCTCATGTATTCAGCAAGCCCCAGAACAAACCTTCTGTTTATCAGTTGCAGGTTACTTTCTTACACTTTTGCTGTATATCTAAAACACAGAACTGTATAGTAATCTTTTTTTCAGGTTTACTCCATCTTACATATTTATCATAAAATCATAAATACGTCTGAGTTGGAAGGGGCCTTTAAAGGCCATCTAGTGCAACTCCCCTGCAGTGAACAGGGACACCTACAGATGGATCAGGTTGCTCAGAGCCCTGTCCAGCCTGACCTTGGAGGTCTCCAGGGACGGGACAGCCACCACCTCTCTTGGCAACCTGTGCCATTGCTTAACCACCCTTATCATAAGGCCTTGCTAAAGAGTCTGTCCCCTTCTTTCTTGTAGCCCCCCCTTTAGATATTGAAAGGCTGCTATCAGGTCTCCCTGGAGCCTTCTCTTCTCCAGGCTGAACAGCTTCAGCTTAAGGAGGTTGTAGTGCGGTGGGGTTCGGCCTCTTCTCCCAGCTAACCAGTGACAGGACAAGGAGGTAACAGCCTCAAGATGCACCAGGGGAGGTTCAGGTTGGGTGTTAGGAAAAACTCCTCTGGGAGAGTGGTCAGGCATTGGAACTGGCTGCCCAGGGAGGTGATGGAGTCTCCTTCCCTGGAGGGGTTCAAGAAACGTGTAGATGTGGCACTTAGGGACATGGTTTAGTGGGCATGGTGGTGTTAGGCTGGTGGTTGAACTAGGTGACCATAGAGATCTTTTCCAACCTTTATGATTCTATGATTCTTTGATTCTGTGAACTGCCTCAGCATGAAATGTTGACAGAACCCATTTAACTATCATGTATGGTATATGTGTTTATATTTTCTACAGTACTATCACACAAAATATAATTTGGTAAGAATTGAGGTGAGATAGTAGATTAATAAAAACATTTTTAGAGGTTTTTATGTATTATTATTTTGTTTGAAGTTAATGACTCTGAACTTCCAGAATTTCTTCAGTATTATTTTGTTAGTGAAGTTCACAGGGTGCATGATTCATTAGTGGCACATGTCTAGACAGAGTTAAAATAAAATGAACATTATTCAAGTAAGTAATCACTTCTCTTTCCCCTGACCCTCACACAATTTTTGAAGATAAAACAATTTTCAGGATATGCTTGGAATCCATTTTTCACGTCTCTAGTTAATTGCGGTTTTAACAGCACAGTGAAGTTTCTGCCCTGGAAGGCAATGTGTTTAGGTTTGGGTTCTCCTGGCATGCAATAAGGGCATGGCTACGGAGTCAGGGTTGAAAATCTCAGGGTTCACGTGCCCTCATGCATCCCCTGCAAGGCTCCCAGGTTGTGCAGCCATGTTAGTGTCTGGACGGGGTCTGACTGTGGCTCTGAGACTTATTCTTGTGCTGATTCAACTCCTCAGTTGCAGTCATCATTACTGCAGCAGAGTTGATGTGATCTTAAGCCCTGAAGGTTCTGAGAGACAAACATTATTCATAAAACAGCATGTGGCTGATCTGGTCTAGTCTCCTTAAGATTTCTTTATCGTTAGTGGAGAATGGTAGGTTTTCTGAGGAATCATGCAAAGCAAGAACCTAATTTAGATTTTCTAAATTACATCTTGAATACTCCACCCTGTCACAAATGAACTTGCTTCCTATGCAGTAATTTTGCAGGTAGGTAAGCCATTGCCAAAGACCCAGTTACTGCAAGATGAGCTCTGTTCTACTCTAACAATGCAGTCCTGTTTTTAACAAGCCAAAAGATACAGTGAAAGTCCTTACATATTAAACATAGAACTCATTAGCCTTTATATGTCTGAGAACTTAATTTTTCAGCAGGCACTAGGGCTAGTGGAGACCATCAGACATTTCTCTACCATAGGAAGCATCACTAACAATCTCTCCTCTCCAGAGAGGTTCATGTTCAGCATGGTCTCTTGTCTCTTCAAAATCATTGTCTTCTAAACAAACAGCATTTTAATTAGTGACTTGAATTGCTGATTGCCAAATAATTTTTTAACCCTCAGTTGATATTATATTGGTATAAGAGTACATAGCATCCTATGGGAGGACAAAATCTTGCTCTTAAAGAGATGATTAACAGTAGCACAAGTACAAATTTGAGTTAGTGAGAGTGATCCCTACTCATTTGATTCTTCACGCATGGCACAATTAATTCACCTCTGAGATAAACTGCCCAGAGTAAACCAAGAGCTGACACTGTTAGCTCTGTCTTCTATACGCAGAAATGATTTAGAATTAAAATCAGCATCCTGAATTGCTCCCAGTAACCTGTGGACAGTCAGTGCAAATTGCAGAGCACTGGTGCATACGAGCACTGTGTGACACATGACTTATTAAGCAAAGGGCCACATTCTGCATTATCTTCATGATTAATCAGACTAAATCTCCAGAGAGAATTCCAACATGCATCATCTGCCACATGGGATGGTTTAATTCAGAGAAATATCTTGAAGATAGGTTGTAAATGTGCTAATTTATTGAAATGAGGCTGACAGCCAATGAAGTACAGATAAAATATTATACCAGTGCTATGACTTTGTGTTATAGTGACTGACAAATTTTAACTGTTAAATTCAGGACCATTTGCAGACTTTGCACTAGAAATTGTTTAGTAAAACCAAGATTCAGGATGTGATAGTGACACAAAGAATTTCTATATGCCTTACCCAGAATCTGCATCAGAAAAATCTTACTGATAAACTAAGGTAAAGTTAATTCTCCTTACTGCATCTTAGGGAATTTTCTGATGCCTATATTTGTCATTTACGCTAATATTGGAATAGATTTAGTTATTTATTAAGTATATCACTATATCTATGCAGAGGATTAAGTAAAAACATAATTTGTAGAATTTTCTGTACATAAAAATGAGATTTACACCAAAGAAAAGCAGGTGTGTAAGTGCTTACCCATGCTCTCAACTGCTTTTTTGAAGGCTTGAGAGATTTTTGTGTGGTTCATTGATAGCTCTGGAGGTGCTCACTCCTGTCATGAATTTCAGTAACAGAAAGTAAGTATTCTGTTTAGTGTCATGCTGTAATACAAAAGGCTGACTCCCCAAATTCTTCCATGGCAACAGCATACAGGTAATTACACACCAAATATATTTCACAGAAATATAAGCTCTAAGGAATTTGGGCTGTTAAGGAGACTTAAGGAAAATAAAAGACAAAAAGATGCCATGGAGGTAGGAGACTTGGGTATGAAAATCAATAACATTTAGAAAACAGCATTTAGAAAATTTGACTAGAAGTCCAGGTGCAAAGCTGCTTTGGACTTTTCTTACTGTGAATGAAGCAAAGAATGAAATGTGTAAGAGAAATTCAAAGAGAATAAAATAAAAAATAGAAGTACTTGGGCTAAAAGATTAAATGTTTAAAAGTGAAATACTGAAGCTAAGTAGTCTGCAAAGACTGACATTTCAAAAAATGAAAAAGAAAGAAAAAGGAAATTTTTAAAGATTTTATCAATTGAGAAGGCCCTGAAAAATCTCCTTCCCAGTAATGGGAGTCTTTCTGTCCAATGGAGAAATCTCAGTAATGGGGAGAATACTGTTTTAATTAGCTATAGGCATTTTTGGTACACTTTAGTCTTAGCACATCAGGCAAAGAAAGCATTCTGGACTTTTTACCAAGTAATGTCTCCAGTTATAAAGCGGCAATTAAAAACTCACTTGTGAAAATCCATTCATATGATTAGAAGGATTTTGCTAAAACCACACGTGGACAGATTAGCCTTTTATAGGTATGTGAATAGTTGTTATAGACTGGAGTCAGGTGAGTAGGAAAATAAAGAAAAATGAAATAAAGGTGACAAGGTATATATTTCAGATGAAGCATTGCAGCAAATAGTAAGAAAAAATGATTTATTCTAGGTTGAGAATATCAGACACGTACTGTAGCTTCCATGATTGCATTTTTTTTCCTAGCAAGACTCAGCAACAAGTGAGTAAATGCATTGACTGACTTACTGAATGTTTCATTTTCCTTGGTGTGCTTTCAGAGACAAAATAAACTATGCCTGACATTTAGCAAATGTCATGTAGGTTGATAATTGCTGCCTTTAATACATCAAATTATGCTTTAAAAAAAAAGAAATGAAAGAAGGGAGGAAGGAAGGAAAGGAGGAAGGAAGGAACAGAAGAAGGAAGGGAGGGAGGGAGGAAGGAAGGAAAAGCTTGGATAATTATAATAAAGTGGCAAATAGGATTAAGTTGAATATTTTAAAAATATTTTTGATTTCTTCCTAAACAAGACAAAAATTACTTTATCTCTTGAGATAAAGAAATTGATGTGTTGAGTGTTTATCCCTGGAAATCTGAAACGGCATATATGAGACTATTATTATAAACTGCTGTATTAATGTACCTCTGATTACATGAGGCTGATGTAAGTGCCTCTTCAATGTTTGTATCTCTTATACACCTGTTTATATTTTAAGATACTTGTGAAAAACTTTAATAATAATGCTATGATCAGAAGTTTTAATCATAACCTATTAGTTCTATTTTGTTTTTGATTCTCTCCTTCACCCCACTGGGTGAGAGTGAGTAAGCAGGTGTGATGCTGAGCTGCCTGCTGGGTTAAACCACAATATTAACCAGGTTACTTTTTTACTTTCTGTCAATCCCAACTGATAATCCGCCAGTTCATAGAGTCTTTTATCATTAGCCTGTAAGTGCATGACTTCGCACTACTATACTTTATCCCATTACTGTTGAGCTTTCAAGGTCATCCAAGTCGTTTGTGTCTCCTAAATTCTTCCAACTCACCTTTGCATTGACAAAGACTAATAACATTATATCATCAGAAAATTGTGTTAGAATGTTTGTGTGTGCCAAGGTAATAAATGAAAATATTAAATCAGACCAGTCTCAAGGTTGGTCCATGAGGAACTCCTGTAGTAATCTTTCTCTAGCCTGATAATTCCTCTTTCAAAGTAACCAAGGCTCTCTTTTCCTCTTTAACTATTTTCTTGCCCACCTTATCTAGCTGCTCGAGCATAATAAATAGTTACATCAAAGACTTTCCTGATGCAGATTAGCCCTGCTACATCATTATTCTCTATAAACAGGACAATCTAATATTTCTCAAAAGCAGAAATCAACTGACTTTCTAAAAATTCGTTTCACTGTATATATTTGTGCTTTTAATTTTGTTAACTCCAAAACATTTTCTAAAGCCTTATTTATTACTGTAATAAGAGAAATGAACCTGTAGTTTACTTGAAGATAATTTTCCTTTTCTTCAATATAAACATCATGTTTCCTTTTGTCCAGTCACATGGTGTTGATAATATTTGACAAATTAAAAACCTGTGTTAAGTGGAGTAGCAATTCTCTCACTATTCAGAACAGCAGCTACCTTCCTCTGTTATAATCACTTTTGCTTAGCATGTGCTAAGACCTTTCTTATTTCCTTTTCAAGGTCTAACTCAGACTGAATTTTGTTTTTGCAGCCAGTGCCTACAAATAATTCCCATGATTTAAAAAGTTTATTGTGACTAAATTACAATTAGCTCCTAACCTTGGGAGGAGGAAAATTAAGATTTCTGAAGACCAGTGAATGTAAGGGGAGCAAGATTTCAAGGGCCTGCAGAAAAACAAAAACAAAAACAAAAACAAACAAACAAAAAAAACCCCTTTGATAATGTTATTATATAATTATGGAAATTTGCCATGCCAAAACAGCATTAAGGGCTCTTTCTAATGTCTCAAAACATGGAGTATAGAGCAAACTATCTTTTTACCCCTAGACAGCACTGATGAGGAAGTGATATAAAAACATTACTCCATTTGACATGTCTTCATAATACAGTCTTTAAAATTTCCTCTACCTTGCCTCTCTTTTCTCTTACCTTACTGCACCCTAGGCTTCCCATCTGAATCATCTGGGGACTTGCAGCTTTCATACTGAATACTTCCTTATATTCCACTGGGCAGTTCTCCGAGATAGTTGACCTTTACAGCCTTAAAGGTCAACAATACAGTATTTTTGATAATTATATCAATGGAATGTTGAAGTGAGATGTTCATGCTGTTCTCTGCTCATTTTCTGTCTTTAAATGGGAGAGGTTTTATCCGTCCTATTTAGGGGTGACTGTCTGACTTAGGACAGCTGCTGTCAGAATGAATGACTCTGCTTTCCCTGTCATGTGAAGCTTACTTATTTCTCTCTTATTTCATTGTTTTTCTTTAAGTGGAAAGTCATTCAGCCTGGTGGAGTATAATATGTTGTGTTCATGGAAATTATAGAACTTTCATGGCCTGCAAACATAAATTAGGTAAAAATTACAACTGCAAAGATTTCAAAAGAAAACAGGGGCTCAAATTGTCCAAGTTGAGGAAGGGGGAGGAGGCATAGAAGGAAAGGAAGATTTAGGAAGACATATGATGTCTTTTCTGTGAGCCTATTTGTCTTTCAGATTGCAATAAGTTGTTACAAAGTATTCTTTCTTCCTTCTTCCTGAACTGAGGAAATTCAGAGACAGTCTTCCTTAAGTATCATCAGCAATTGATATTTTCCTCTGAATACATTTTTTACCCACAGTTGAAGACTGCTGGCTTGCAAAACTCAAAATTAAGTTATACTCCTTTATGTTGTCCTCCAGATCCTGCAGAAGACTAGCAGGGGCACTTGTGCATTACATTTCAGTTAAATGCACACACATGGTATACATGCACTAACATCACATTAGATCCAAAATTCTAAAACTTCATTTTGTTGTTGCTGGTGAATCCTGTGAAGAACTGGAAATGAACTCTGTTTCCCGTAGTTCACCATCTGTAGACAAAGCAGGGATTGTCTCCATTGCTAGAGAACTCAGTCACTAGTCAGCTGGAGATCATCCAGAACAGTTTGCTTTCATAGCATTGGCATCATTGTTACTTGCTACTTTATTCACTGTCTAGGGCTATGCATATCTGGATGTTTCTTGTAGTAGCTGAAGTGATTCTAGGTCTTGAAAGCTGTGCAATGGTTCATTGAGAGAGTCCAGGCTGAAAAAACCTCCAAAGCACATCATGGTGTGCAAGATATTCAGCTGGCTAAACATAAGAGTAATCATCAATTGAACCACTGGAGCTGACCATAAGTGCTGCACTGACATCGGACTAGCCATGAAGGAAGGGAGAGCTGTCTCACATGATGGAGATATTTGGAGACACTGAGTCCGCACATTCTGGTTCTTCTGCAGCATCTTCTCTGTCAACTGCAGCCAGTGATAGTCCTTTGGTCCATGTTAAAGAAATTTGATTCTATCTTTAGAAAAGTTCATCTATAAAACATACATTTCATAAAATGTGGCAACTAGCACCTGAAAAGACAGCTTCATTTTAGATCAGATTGTTAATGTGGTAGCTAAAAAAAATGTATTTTTAAAGAACACATTTTAAATGTTAAGTAAACCCTTTCATAACAAAAAATTATCGTACTTGACCTTCCAAACCCATTTACACGGGTGACAGATGGCCATAGACTGTTAATGTTTCAATAAATGCCAAAAATCATCTGAAAAAAAAAATCAGGACAACTATTTTATATACATTTGCAACTTCATGTACACAAAGAGATTTAAACAACCAAAGGTTGATTGAAGTTATTAAAATTAGCACACTGGCATTAGTGTCCTGATATAAGTATTCAGAGCACTATACAGAAAAAAAAAATTAACTGACTTTAGATGTTTCCCTACTAACAGCTGAAAAGGGCATCAATGATTGCATACCCTTTCAAATTGTATATCTGCAGTGTCATTTATTCTTATGTAGCATAATTGAAATGAAATATAACAATATTCTATCCAGTATAAGTAATAAACTAGATAAAGTGAATGTCTTAGAGGAAAAATCTGAAAGGAAGATATGACTCAATGTTTTAGAGAAGAGAGAAAAATGCATTCTCCTGACTGAAAATAAATGATAGAGAATTGCAAATACAAGTAAAAGTGGAAAGAATGAAAGTATGAATAAGATCAGATTCATACTGCTAACTTATCAAGAAGAGGTCATCAAGACACTTAAAAGAGCTGTCTACATAAACCTAAAACTTAACAGAGACTTTTGAGGACAGAGGGTACTATCCAAGCAGTTGTTCATCATAGGTGTCCCCTGTAGACTTCATAGTTGCCTTGAAGAAGACTGAGAGACAGATATGTAAAATATTTTCAAAAAATTTATTGCAAATTTATGAGTGGCTTTACTGAATATGTTTTCGTGTTGCGGCTAAACAGCTGTACTGAGCTATCAAAACCAACTTTTTGTGAATGTATATATGAATTTATATATATAAGTTGAGTGCATATTTTCATTAAAGAGAAATCTGGAGAGGAGTGTTAAAGAGATAAATTAGAGTACAAACACCAAGTTAGCAAAAAGACCCTCAGAAACATAGGTGTAAAAGCTGAAATCTTCACTAACTTTAAAAAACTCTACCTAGCTGTACTTATTAATCTGTGGGAATAGCTAATAAATAAAAAGTGTCCTGACTGGAACAGTACTGAATATTAGTAGCCAGAACTGTGTTTTTACTATCAGAAAATCCATTTTCTGAAAAATATAAATTTGAGAGGGAGGAGGAATGGGACACAGACAAATCACAGACCTGTTTTTCATACAGAAAAGAGTTTTGGTCAGGAAAAAGCTGTTTTTCCCCCCTTTTAGTGTTTGCTTCAGCATTTTAAAAACAAATGCTTTTAGTTGGCCTCAGAACCCCCCCAAAATCATTATTCACACAACTCTGTGTGTAGCCGTCATCAAATATCCTTTATTTGACAGTGCACACTCCCATTAGTCAGTGAGACCATGAGTACCCCAGGTTTTTTCATGCAGCAATAACTCCAAGTACCAATCAACAATTCCTGGCAAAGTCTAGCCCCATTTGGCAAATGATGACCTGAAGTCAATGTGATTCATGCTTTTGTGCCCACATGGTTATACAACAGCAATGCAGTACACCAAAAGAAAAATCATTTCAGATTATTAGATGTTCCATAGAGATATATCACTAGCACTGGTTACATCAAACATTAAAAAAAAGGAAAAAAGGAACTTTTGTCTGATTCTTATGCTTTTCATGACAGTCTGTGACTGGGTAGAGTTGGAAAATTCTATTCTAAAATATTTATAACATCAAAACTTTCAAAAGCTGCTTTCAGTCCTTCCTAGAAAACTGACTCTTGTCACAGGACTACAGGAGCAATTTAAAACTGCAGGAGTGATCTTGTGAACTTTTCATGTGTGAAATTTATAGTAGTTACAAAATAGCTACATCATAAAAATACTCTACTAACCTTTTTTTTTAAATACCTTATATTTGTCTCTTTGCAAGAGGATGAAAAACAGTGAAAATGGATTTCAGTTTTAAAATATAAATTAAATTAATAAAATAACAATAAAAATTCTATATGCTATTACTACTTTTTTATTCATAAATGTACTCCAGAATTTCAGGTCTGAGGATTTATTCATGTTTGATCTAGATGATTTTTACTTTACCATGTTACCAACTCAGTAGATACAAGAAACACAGTGGAAGTTTTCCATAAGCAGGTAGCTGGTAGTTTCANAGTCTCAATAAAAATCAAAATATCAACAGCCTGGAAACTCAGTTATGCTTTTCTTACGGTTGATTCAGAATATGCAGTAGAATGTTACTGGACAAATTTGTGAGACTATTATACTAGGCAATAGAATTGCACCATAACTAGCGAACTTCTCTTTTACTCTGAGAATATGCAGATGGTAGAGAGCAACATGGATAATTCATCTGATTTATATCAGTGAGCTGAGGTAAATCCAACAATTCATGTATTAAAAGTAATTGCTTATCTATAGTCACTACACTGGAGTCTATTATTTTAATATAATCTTCAATTTTAATGATAATGTATTATATATTCTCAGTACCGGGTTCTGCGCTAAACCACATCACTCGTTATCTCAGTGGCTGCTGGATACAAACTTCTTGAAAGCTGCCTTTAACTGGAAACATCACTAAATTGCAATCCTATGTTTATTGTGACTATTTTACCTTAGATATTTTCACATAAATTGAAAAAACATAAAATGCTTACAGGGCTTTGCATACCCATGGCAGTATTACAACAGCATAGTAGAATGCTTCACCAGACTCACAGCTGTAGCTTTATATTTAGGTGTACTTGATACTCTTGCAGGTAAAACAGCAACATGGTGGTATGGTAGATTGATGAAGGTCTGCTGTTTCACATATATTCTAGGTTGTGAATGTTACCACATCACACCTAATTTGATCATTTTCAATAAAACAGAAAAATAACATTATGTTTGTATAATGTTTTATTAAATTTCTACCAGATTTACCCTATAATTAAACTCATTTCCCCATAAATCCAGCAGAAATGAAAATCCCATTGAAGATAAATGCAAATACTTAAAGGAAAATGAATATTTAGAGGGAATACTTTCAATATTTCTAAAACCAGGGCTACAGGAATTTAAGTCAAGTTTTCACTCACTAGAGTATGATTTGCAATCTTTAATTAACATTCCTCCTACCATAACTTTATTACAGAGGAAAACACAAGGGAATGTCAGAAAAGCTCTGTCAGAAAAATAATGATACCAGCTGCCAATTACTGCTTTAGCGTGAAATATCTCTAATTCTTCTAAGTGTTCGTTACCTGGTCTTGCATAGGCAAAGGCATTCTGTACTTGAATAGCTGTTACTAGTCAGTTAAGCAAGCATCATATATTACTGCAAAGTTTCAATTCTCAGATGTCTCTGTAGTCTTACCTACTAGTCCTCGATCTGCTTGCTGAGGCATATGTCTTTTCTGACAGTAATCTATAGTTCTGATTTTTTTTTTCCTTTGAGCAAGAGGAATATTTAAATGTAATGTTGAAATAAGAAAAGGACCCATTGACTTAAATGAACAAAAAAGTAATCCAAATATGGTTGACTCTGAATTAATTTATATGCTTGTTCCACTAACAGCTGAGTTTCTACATCTGTATAAGGACTCTGTCTTTAATGCTGGTGATACTGGGGAGCTGCCCCCTGAAGCTCTAACGCTGAAGCTCTAAAGGAGCTGTTTGTTCAGACTGTTTGCTGCCCTCATTCTCTGACAAGCTTTAAGGTAGCCCATCACACCTAAATTTAATGATATACTAAGTATCCAAACTAAACAAGCCAGATCAGTCAGACACTGGACAGGTGTTGACTTGGTATAAAATGGCTTGACTAAAGGAGCCACATTTACTTGCTTTAGCTCAATAATCTGTCAGAATGTGTAATATACCCCAGTTCTTCAGAGATTGCTTTGCTAACAGAAGTCTTTGGATATATAAAATAAAAGATAAAGTCAGTTTATTACCTGCCTGTTTTTTTTTTTTTTTTTTCCCTGTGGAGAATGATTCTTGCCGACAATATTAACTCTCTCTCTTGTCCACACCAAATTCCATAGAAGTCTTCAGAAAAAATGGCTCTTTAATGCATCTCATTCTCAAATTTACACAAAAAATAAAGATGAATGTCAGTTGTTTGTTCTCCCTGAAGTATTGAATACAGCTGAGTAGAAAACAAGATTTCCATTTTATGATAAATGTCAGAATTCTGGCATTTGTTTTCAGTTCCTGACATGAACAAAATGGTCTTTCAAGTGTTTTGGGGAAAAAAGGGAGACAGAATCAACTTCAGAGGAGCCAATACTCACTTTATGTATGGAAATTGTAGGTTCAAATCAGTTTCTGGGGTAGAAAGGACTTAAAGCCTTAGCTACTATATCCAAAGTGAAAGCACTAAGCAACAATTTTCTCTGGGGCAATTATTCTGTAGAGTTTTGGTCACAAAACCTATCCTGGATCCAAGAAATATCAGACAAGTTTTAGCTGACATCACTTAAGTCTGTGAAATCTGTTAGTGTGAAAGAATCTGTTTTATGATGTAAAACTTCTAAATAAACAGTATTTTACCTCAACCACCAATCCTGAGCCCTAACAGCAATACAGCACCAGGCCCTGCCTCTTCCCAGCTAGGGTGCATGACTCCAGTATTAGGTGATGGAAGATCTGGGGAGTTGCAGCAATATTCCTCAGAAGATAAGGGACCTCATTTCCTAAATCCAATGGGAATAACACTTGTGCCTTCACCCACGCTGTAGTTAGCACTACAGACTGCAACGATTATTGACTAAAAGAAGGGGAACAGGCTAAACACTACCTGCATTAGGCACTCAGGCGGCCCGCTTAAGACCTACCATGGTTCCTCTGTGTTGAGCCATAAAAGGTGACTATGGAGGTCTGCACTGATCAGCAATAATACCCAGTTTTGCAGCAAAAATACCCAGTTTTTGATAAGTACACGTTTTTCCCACCCACAAACCATAAAACATGCTATCTCCCATAGATATTTACATTTGATTATGACAAAATCAAGCTCCAAGATACTGGCAATATTTCACTCTTTGGCTTAGATTCTTCAGGAAGCTTGAAATGGATTGACCCTTGTCGATCTCTCTGAGATGGTAGGATTAGGGATTTAATGTCAAAATTCAGGTGATGCTCATTTTCTTAAACTGGGTTTACTACTAGGTGTCCTCCACTGGGACAAAACAGCATTTTGGTCAGCATAAACTTTGTAAAAAAGAGAACTAGTTAGTTACTGAGAACTAGTTAGAAACACTGAGCTCTTCTTGTTATCTGAAAATATGAGTTTAATCCAGCATGTGGAGCTACCTTGGCCTACTGTGACAAGTGCCTGACGAATGTTCCTCAGATCCTTGCTTTTGCCTGACTCCTGAAAAAAGGAAGTTTACTGAATCTTCTGAATTTGTCATCCCTCAGTCACAGGTTCCCAACAATTCCTGAGGAGTCATGGGAACATGGCCAAAATAAAAGATTTTCTTTAGCTTCTATGTGGACAGATCAGAGTGCAAAGAACGGAAATAACACTCAGCACTTACTTAATCCTGGGGAGTGCATTAATGGCATCAGAGAAAGAACTGACAACTACCTCAGAGAAGAGCACATCTCTCTTCTTCTGCTGCTTGCTGCTTTACAAGTTGACCTCCAACCCAGCTCTTTTCACAGCAGCAGGTTTGACAGATGAGCAATAATGAGAGTCCAGATAGTGCACAGAACAGACCGCTGCTCTAACAGCACAAAAGCTAGTGATCACATTGCACTTGCCAGGCGACTCTCAAAGGAGGTCGCACTTCCAGTCCTTTCATCATTTCGTTTTTAGCAGAATGAGTAGAGTAAAGCTGGGACACTTTCAAAAGCATGAGCCTTGGTTTGTTAGGCTCTTCCTTTTTTCCTTACTCCCTTTTCCTCGCTATTGTTCTTTGCGAGACAGACTGAATATATTAGACTTTGATAAATGACAAATAATATCTGCCAGATAATATATCTAAAGTTCATAGGAAATATTATACAACTAGATATACATGCACATGTATATACACTAAAGACATATCCTAATTTGGAAAAATCATTACAAGATTTTCTCTTGCTTATTATCACATGCTTTACAGCTTTGACCCTTCTGTCAGCTTTTGAGTATTTAGAGATCCAGACCACACTTTCACGGCTTGGATAGGAAATATTCATGTTGTGCATGACTGCTTTGTTTTCTCTGGCAGACTGCACATGTTCACTTTATCTTTTCCAAAGAGTGGCATCATTTTAATGCTTGATTCATTTTATGTAGTAGTTTACATTTTTAAGCAGTGTGCAAACTTTAATCCTCCCAGTGTCCTCATAAGAACTGAGAGGAAATGTTATCTCTGTTTTTCAGATAGGAAAAAAACAGCTTTCCCACACACACCAACCAAGTTGCAGTGGCTCAGTAAGTTACTATTTGTCAGCTGATTTCTGGTAATAATGTTAGCCCCATAGAGTGCTTCTAAAAATTGCTTAAATATCAGTAAAAGACATCTCAACCAAGGTATCATTACTTTAGATATGGCATGAGCTAAAAGTACAGTACATATAGGCAGTTGCAGAGATTCCTCTGTCATTATATCATCTCATGCATCCATATGAGCAGAATGAAGTGCCTAAATAGTTTTCAGCAATAGCACTACTCAACCACATAGCTCAACTGACTTCTGGAACAATCTAACCTAAGCTACTGTACTTTGTACTGAAGCTGCTGAACATTTGCACACTTCATGTCAATTTTGCTGCAAATGAGCTCTGAAGAGAAACAGTGGCAAAATTCTGGAGGTTTGTAGTATTTTAAGGTACTACAGCAACTTGTACCTTGAATTATAGTGATACTGAGTGATCCACCTTTTCCCAATACCATAAAATTAATTATAACTGAAGACAGAATCAGAGCCAATGAGTTTGGGTTCAATATTTCATTGCACGCACATCTTCAAGTTGATAATATTTGAATCAGGACTTCACAAAGAAACAAAGTGCACATTTTCTAGAGCCTTCCAGTAAATGAGAAGAACTTTAAAAAGTGTAACAGATCTTTCTTCTCTAATAGTTTTCCTTGTGGAGAGGAAAATAAATCCTCTCCATGAAGTTATTTTACAAATTACACAGCCACTTTAAAGCTGTTTTAAAAGGCTTGTACAGTCCTATTTCTGGAAATGACAACAAAGATACAAGTTTGGCCTTCTACATAGTGCTTTGTTGCATGAAGAAAAGAAAGTGACATTCTTTCAGAATTTTTATCAAGATATATTTATATATTGTTGCCTCTCCAGCCTGTGGGCCTATCTTTACAGAATTTTCATAATAAGTAATAACAGCAAAGTTTATGTATGATATATAAATTAAATAAATTGTATGTATGCTATATAAATTAAATAAAACAAGGTAATATAACGTCAGTATCTTAAAAATATAAGTTCAAATAAGAAAATAAGCAATGTCAATACTTGGAAAAAGTGGAAGGAGGGTGAGGAAAGGTACAATGACAGCATCTGCAAGCATGTTTATCAGAAAATTGCTGACAAAATTAGATTCGAATTCTGACTAGCACAGAAATATGAAATGAACTTTTCTATATTTATTACCATGCAAATTGCATGTAGAGGATAGAGAGCACTGCACATATATAATACTACGGGGGAATAAATAAATCAGAGAATGAATCATAAAATGGCTTGGGTTGGAAGGGACCTCAAAGAT
>VXAV01009745.1:13339-25538 GCA_013399715.1 Alectura lathami
AACATGCTGACTGAAATTATTATTTTCTATAGCTTTAAGGATATTCCTTGCACTTTCTATACTTTTTTTCTTCTTGCTTCATGCTAATACATTTAGTGCATGACTTACAAATTTTCTATGTATGTATCACAATGAACAGTGGTTCTCAGTGTATAGAATTCTTCTATTTCCCTCGCTTTCAAGTTACTAAGAATCTTCTTTCATACACAGTGGTGTATTTTGAAGCTGGCAGTCACTTACAAATTTTTTATATAATATACGGCAAATGAAATACTGAAATGTAAAATTCATGTATATATTTTTGAAATGACATTTGGTGTGAGGTTGTTTCCAAAACATTAATGACATTCGAGCAAGAGAATTTGGATGATATCTTCCATCTTTGAACTGGGAGCAGTGCTTCATTGCTTGTTGAAAATCAAATTTATTTACAAATAAAACCTCAAATCAATAAAATATGAAAAAAAGTCTAGAAGTAATACTACCCTGAAGCAGTATCTCAGTATTTCTATTATTGTTTATACTTTACTCCTTTAGAGGAATTGTTTATTGAACTGAGGAACAAAAATTGCAGTACATATTTTAAATTTTTTGCAGCATTCTGCATAATCTGGAAGTTTGAATGTGGATGTGGAAGGTGTGACATAAGTATTTTTCCAAATAAAAGGCAAATATGCAATTTTAATATATGAAGTTTAGTGGATCAGCTAAAACATATATTTTTTTAAGTTAATGTATTGAGGAGGCTTTTTTCTCTCTTTTTTTTTTTTTTTTTTTTTTTTTTTTTNCTGTTTTTTTTTTTTTTTTTTTTTTTCATTTATGAGTAGGGATTTATAAATTAGATATATCAAGGAAATTGTCATTAAATCTTTCCCTAATCATCTGCTTAGATTTTTACAGTTCAGTATCAACTTAGAATATAAGAGGCCTATTAGTTTATTCAGACAGTATTTCACAAATAATAACACCTCCTATTCCTTGGCAGTAGATGGTAATGAGAAAGCAAGCAACCATAGCATTGACAATTCTAATGAATTTGTAGAATATTTTTCTTTTCAGGGTTCCAGAACACATGCATGACCTGTTTAATTAATCACAATGAGATTTGTATGAGTGTATATAATTTAATCACAGGAATGTTATTATAATTAATCATTATTAATGTTATTACCATAAGTAACAAAGGAGCTAATGATAGTGTGCCACTTATGATAATGTCTTTCCATCATTTTATATCACAATGATGCTTCAGTGTCTTTACATGATTGTAAAGCCAACCATAGTGTTATGGTTCACTGTGATTAATGTGACCACCAATGAAAGCTGATAATAATTAGTCTTTTCTGTAAAGTGTCACTAAATAGAATATATCCCCCAGAAAAAAATTAATCTCATTTTAAGTGTGAAACATGGTAAGTGACTCTTCTATCAATCAATATGAAATATTTAATAAGAAGTGAAAGTCTACTACATACTGAAAAATGTTTTTGTAATTACTGTTTCCCTAGATCTTGGTGAAAGGTACAGTAGGAGATGGTTTCACTGGAGACATTGGACTTGATGACCTGTCATTTCTAAATTGCACTCTTTACAATGGTGAGAGCAAAGTTGAAGTTGTGTAAATATCTTTTCTATGTGCTGATTGTAAGATTGTAGGTATTGCTTCTGGAAAAACAAAACCAGATAAAACTGTAACTTACATATAACAAGAAAATTCAGTTGGGTATCAAGGCGAAAGAGCTGGCACGTAAGGTCCTGAGGAGGCCCATTTTAACAAGTGCTTAACAAGTATGGAACTCTCATACTCTCTGGAATTTTGATTCCTAGGAGGAAAACAAACTTAACTGTGTGTAAGCAAACTGACCTTTCCTTTAGCAAAATCAGCTTGTTACAACCTTCCTCCTCCCCTGAATAATATTTAGTGTTGTTACAGTGGCAATTGCTCTCACTTTACATGCAAACAGTTCAGATGATAGGGCAGCCTGCGCTCAGAAGTCTTTGCTACCTAGGGTATTACAGTATCTACAGAATTGTGTAACATTACATCCATCACAGAAGGATTTTATCACAGAGTCCTAGAATCATTAACGTTGGAAAAGACCTCTAAGGTCATCTAGTCAAAACATCACTACTATGTCCACTGAACCGTGTCCCTGAGTGCCACACCTACATGTTTCTTGAACACTTCCAGGGATGCAGACTTAACCACCTGCCTGAGAATGTTAAGGGAACTACTATTAGCTGCATCTTTATATATGATCTGACAGTTAATGTACAGTCATAAAAGGGCTACAGCAAACAATTTAGAACAAATTTTTATTTCTGACTATGAGTAACCTAGCACTAAGTCTAGAGTATCTTAGTGCAGATGTGTTTTATTCTGCTAGAATAAAAACCAAGAAAGTTATGAAGTAGGTAGTTTTTGAGAGCTCATACAAAAGAAATTGTTTTGTTCTTTGTGAAAAGATGACCAAAAAACCTCTCAGTTCTAATGATAGACAGCTGAACAGGAAACAATGTTTGTGCTTTCTACGTTTTTTTTAAGGCTTTTAATGTTGAGAGTAATTTTTGAGATACTTCAGGATCCATCTTCTGTTTTACCACCTCTACTTCTTCCACAACTGAAAAAAAAATCCCAAGAAACAAAAAAGAGTCAAAGACAGTGTGACAATACTTGGCAAAACAGTCAATGGCTGTAGCATGTTCCACCATGTTTAATATGAGTTCAACCAGGGACAAAAATCTGACCACCACTTTACATTGCTGCACCTTGGAACTAATTACTGGCTGCCTGGATGGTAATAGTTCCACTTCTAATAACCAGATAATCACATAATCATAGAATGACTTGGATTGGAAGGGACCTTAATGATCATCTAGTTCCAGCCCCCCTGCCATGGGTAGGGTTGCCACCCACTCGGTCAGGCTGCCTAGGGCCCCATCCAAACTGATCTCTAGCGCCTAAAGGGATGGGGCATCCATAACTGCTCTGAGCAAACCTGTTCCAGTGCCCAGGTGGCATGGAAGAAATTCAGGCAAGGAGAGATAGGCTTGTTAGCTTGATGGTAAAGTGACTTATATGTAATATTAATGATATAGAAAATTGAGCATACAGTTTTGGTGCACAGTTTGAATGCTTTAACCAAATGTTATTCAATGTTTGGTTTAGACAAAATGGTATTTTGTAAACTTTAGAAAAAGGGGTTATTTTGAATGAGAGAAAGGAGAAGATTCCATCCTGAAGGTTATGGTATTTGAAAAAGTCTCTTCTTGTTCCCATGGAGCAAGAGCAGGACCCTGAATGTGGCATCTCTATTTTAAAATTTCTGGCCAGTAAGGTCCTTGATGCTATTGTATGTTGTAGACACATTTATTATATCATATATTCATTCATTCAAAAGATTCCTTCTCCTTAAGGATAATATTAGTGTATAATTCATTTAACGTTATAGATGTACATGCTAACTCACGAAAGAGATTGCTCCTGCTTGTGGGGAATTTATTATCAGTCTTGATGCATTGTGCCTTAAGGAGGAAAAAAATTCTTGCTATTTCAGAAACCTTTCATATCAAAAGTCTTCACATGTAGTTTTTAATTAACTTAGGTGTATCACTTTATTGTATTACTATTAATGTAGTGCACTGTGCACTACACGTAATGATTTCATTAATGATTAAATTTAAACAAGGAATTGTATAATGAAAATTTTTTCATGGACAATGAGAGCAAAGGTTTTTTAGAAATGAGCAATAGCCTGAATAAAGGTGCATAGTAAAGAACAAGAAAAAAAGGCAAAGATAATGGGTCTAAAAGAAGTGGTGGGACAAGTTGGTGACCTGACATTAATTATTCTAATGGGAAAAATATTTTTTTCAGAGATGAAATTACAAGGTAAGAAGGTTACCTGGTAATTTCCACAATTAGCTGCGGTAATCAATGTGTTGAAAAAAGGCCGTTATTATCTGATTATCTGTTACCTTTTCTTCACCGGGAAATTGAGTTTTTGTGATTGTTCTGTCAGTCTCCTTGACATTAATTCTTGATGTGACTAATTTCCTTCAAATTTGAAAAACATATAAGAAGCTTAAATGAGTTCCTGTGAGGGTTGAGCGTTATGTAAATTGTAGTTGGCTAGCGTGACCAGCCTAGTGCTTTCCACTGAGGAAACCCAGCCATCACATATTTAGTTCACTTCCTGCTGCACAGCTTTTAAGAAATTCAGCCTGTTTCCACCTAGGCTGTTCTCCAGTAAAACTATAATGTAGAGAAAGGAAGTGAGTGGTAAGGGAAGAAATCATTAAAATTTAGAGCGTGTTTGTTCAGTTTCTCAGAGTTTTGTTTGTCTTTTAAAGGAAACTTGCCAACAATCTCTACAACTCTATCAGGAACTTCAGCTCCTGCCACACTCCCTATGAACAACTGTACAGAGAATGAGTTTGTCTGTAGAGCCTCTGGCCATTGCATCCAGATGATCCAGAGGTGTGATTTTAGACCTGACTGCTCTGATAAGTCTGATGAATCAGGTTGTGGTGAGTGTACTGAATCTTGAACTTTGCTGTCTTACTAGTTTGTGGCTATTCAGTATATTGCTTGAACTACTGTTTATTGACCTTTGTTATTTGATATTAGCATCTAGGTATTATTTTTAAAATGGCATTACCCAGAAGAAGAATAACATTTTGCTCAAAATGTGCAAAGTTGAGATGTTGTGCACTTTCTGCCTTCTTTCTGGCCTGATCAGACTTGACATTTTATATTCCAGTTCAACTTACTACCAAAATAGGAAAAAGAAATCCTTTCTTCTCAAAATAATCAGCATCGAAGTTTTTCAGGTGCTCAGTAGTTTGGACTGGAAGAGAGAGTAACTCTATAGTCTCATATTTGGGACACACATCTGGGATACTTGGGTCTGCGATACTGGAATACTTATCTATTTCAGTGACTATAAACACACACCCACACAGTGTATTTTCAGCAGAAGGGACCATGAAATTCAGCTATGGAAATAATGATGTTTTTCCATCACTTCTTTGTTCATTTAGCAAGTTTGATTTTGCCTTGCGTTCTGCGTCCAAGTGAGCTGTAAATCCTGATTTGACAGAGGAATCTAGTGTTAGGCCTCCTAAGTTAGTCGGAGAAAATGAATTTAATCCTGCTATAGGTCCCAGCTGTTTCCCTGTGGCTACAGTATGCAGCGTAGTGTACTCCACACAAAAGTGAGTGAGTCACATCTAGAGACAGTGATCTCGTCTGCCTCTGTAAGCTTAACTAATATCACTGATGATTAAAACTCTACATTCATTACCCATGCTGTAGGGAACTCCAGTCACTTCTCTCAGGGCTGAGGATTCATCTAAGGAAGGTATCATTAAACTGCTTTCTATTTCTTATGTGAATGATATATAAATGTCAGTTAAATAATTTCCTATAGTATGTGTAAACACCAGCCATTGAAAACTGCACTGGAAGATACATGAAGAGCCCTTTGGATAGAAAATATTTTTTCCTCAGAAATTTACATTTTCTTACGAAACGTCTTTCCCTTCTGAAACAGATAAGTACCAGGGAGAATACACTTTCATACATCTACTTTTTCTGAAGTCTCCAATCATTACAGCAGTGGTGGCAATTTATCACTCAAATGACAGTGCTGAAATAGAAGTTAAGCATGTTCTGACTGAGGGCAGAAGTATTTTCTCAGGAAAGTATTATCTTTCTCAGAGGCATTTGAAAACAATATTTTTAAAGCATTGTTTTTTAAACAGGGTAGAATGACTTAATACTATGCCACTCATCAGTCTCAGGAAGCATCACAAATCTTCATATGGGTTACTAGACAGATCATACTGGCTGTGGTTTGCTTCCTTAATGGAGATAAGAAAGCGATAAAACAAAACTCATTCTCTCCTTAGTTTGTCATCTTCAGTCAAAGTTACTGCAGAATATTCAGGAATAAATATTAAGTAGTAGGAATGAAAAAACTGTTGGATCGTCCTCACCTCCTGCCCAAATATTCTTGTAGAGGGGTGTGTTGTGAGGAAGGGATGGTAGTGAGCTCATTTTTGTTGTTCACTTGCTCAGGAAATCAAAAACTGAGCCACAGGCAGCTGCATATTTATTTAGTAAGATAACAATTCAGTACTTGACACCAATGCCAAATATATTAGTATTATTACCTAGCTTTCAAGTATTTCAGTGAATGCTTGAAATAATGATTGTTTTTTTCAGAGTTTCTGTGTTGGATTTTGTATACAATGTGCAATGAGTAGATAATGTCATCAGTTTATTAGAGTGAATAAAGAATAATATGGAATCATATCAGATGCATAGCTGATGAATTTTACATACATTCCAGAATATATCACAACAGACTATTTGAATGGCCTGATAGCCATTCAAATAGCTATCAAGGTGCAAAAGAATTGCGATATTACTATAAAGTATCTGTCTCATAGAAAAGAAAATAGAAAATATCATTGATATTTATCTATAGAGGAATAAATTCAATCCTTTTTGTTGCCGTGCTATTTATTTTATCACAATATAAATTAATGATTCCCTATTTTTATATAAACATGAAATATTCACCTCTCATCCATAAAGCTAGGGAATTCTGCACTTTTGAAGATAAGACCCAGTGTGGATGGTATCAACCAGCCTTGGAACATGTATCAGGAACTGATTCCATTAAGAACACAAATACATTTAAGTGGGAACTTGGAACTGGAGCAAAACTGTATCCTGGAGAAGAACAACACTGCCCGTCAACTGATCATACTACGTGAGTTAAGTTTTTCAGGTAGTCAGCTGCTTCTTGGACTGTATGAGTTCAGCCATGTTTCGGTTGCCACAGGGAAAAACTGCTCAGTTCACAGTGTCGAGGCAGTTTATTGATTTATTACTGACATGTAATTAACTGACAATCAACAGGATCAGCATTGTCAATAATAGATGAATCAAGTTACAAACGTTAATAACAGGTACAAATTTCTCAATGCTCTTCTGAAAGTAATCCCAAATATCTAACACCTCCCTATCCAGAATAATATGTCTGTCACCCCCTCTACCAGAAGACATGCAGGATACAAGCATGTTCCCCTTTTTGGGAAAACAGGTTTTACACACTTTTCTTGTTTGGAGGAAACACAACCGCTCCAGCTTTATGCGTATCCATGCCACTGCCAATAGCTACTAATACATAAGTCATGAGACATCAGCCCTCCTCGTAGCACCTCCTACTGTCAGCTCACCAGCTGGATGCAGACTACTTGTAGCATCCAATGGGGGAGGATGCTCTGGTCTATGCAGAGGCTGTGGTACTAAGCAAAGCAACTTTTGGAATATCAAAATCAGTTTTTGGCTGCTGCTGTTTCCTCTCTGTATTCTCTCTTCACTGTTATAAATTTGTAATGCTTTCTTTGAAAGCTGTTTATGCAATTCATTGATTACTGTTTAACTTGGCTAATGGTGTTCATTGTCCTGATCAGTTTGGGGAGAGTGACTTCCCAAACTGCACACATGCATTTGCTCTAATGTCTTACTGGCTGCCGTTACCTATACAACTTCGCCAACTGTGGAAAGTACCAGTTACTCCAGCAATGGTTCTTGTGAATTCAGCTGTCATTTGGTAATCAATTAGTGCAGTTTGAAACAACTGCAGCTAGAGTTCGGTTCACTTTGGTTTATAAATATATATATATACATTCTGATAAATGATATTGCTTCATAGAATAGTGGAAAATATTACTGCTCTGCGAAGTCTGTCATAGTATTTCTTTTCTGTCTGTGGTATTCCGGTTTCCAACAAGATGTAACTAATAGTTATTATTTGCCAAAATAATATTTATTTAGAAGATCACTGATGGAAGCTGTTACTCCTTACTTCAAGAACCATCTTCTATAGTGTCTGGAGAAAAGATCTGAAAACTTAATTCTGACTTCTTTTGCATAAACTGAAAAGAAGGTATAAAAATTATTTTCCCTTTGAAGAAAACGAATAAAAATGTAGAATAAGTTCAAAAATTTACTGTCCATCTGAGAAACAGATTGTTCAGAAGGAAGTTTGTGATCTTGATTATTTGAGTAAATATGCTTGCTCTGTAGAAAACAGCATATTTTGTTTGTACGTATGCTGTTCTTTCCAGTATTTTCAACAATTGAAGTAATTGGTTTGGGTGGTTAGAATTTTACCTGATACTAATAAGATATTCAAAACAATTCTTTAACTGTTAATGTTGGAGGAGGGGCATGTAGCATTCTGCTCTCCCAGTGAAGATTTCTAAATCCATTTTGATTTCTAGACATTATCTATGATGATTTCTAGCTCCTTCCAAAGGCATTCTTTCTGGTTTCACTCAAGGATGAAGAATTAACTTTTTTTCATTGAGATTTGGATTCACATGGTTTAAAATAAATTTTAAAAAAATGCAATTTAAAAGGTGCTTTAATGCTATTTATATACCAGTTAAAGGTAACATTTATTGAAAAAAAATACCTAAGTTTGAGTAGCACATGTATTAATTACAAACAACATTTGATGTGATGCAATTTCAATTAAACTAATAAGGAAATTTCTATACAGAATCATTGATGCTCAGTAACCTGAATAGAAAAATGCTTGCCTAGTTGTAGCAGTAAGTGTGTTTGTCCTCTGTTAAAATAGTCCACAATGGGCAAAAATTGGCTTAAAATTAAAATCACATCAACAAAAATATTGTTATATTGCTGCTAGGTTAAAAAATTTCTGATTTATCACTAACAACAACAGGGAAAAAAAATAAAACTACTCCAAAAAACACAATTACACTACTATGTAGTTGTTTCAAGGTCTCTAAATATTATGTTTTTATGGAACCGTATTCCATAAAAAAGTGAAAATATTTAAGATAAATTGTCTGTCAAATCTTTTACTGATTGCTATTTAATTGTTACATATTAGCTGATACTATCCCTGTTAGGCATACTTGGTAAATACCCTCACAGAATTTCTACTACAGATTTGTGTTTGTAACAGTGATATATGAAATCATATCACAGTTCCTTCAACTGATTTTCCAGATTTATTAAAACCAACTATATATCAAAAAGGACTGATTAAAAGTGAAAGTAATTGATGCAATTTTGTTGTGATGAGTATCCAATCCTTTTTTTCTCCCTTTCTTTGGCCTATAGAAGCAAATGCGAGCATGAGGATTCCAAATTACAGCAGAAAGTATAGACCAGAGCTTTGTTGAATTAAAGCACTAAAATGTTTTTATTTTCTCATCCTTCTTCCCCAAATTTCCATGGATTTAGATGAGAGATTAGCTGTAATGTTATGATTTGCTTATTAAAGCAAAACACAATGGTTTTGTATAGAAATCGTTAGATTCATCCTGATTCAAGGGTGTTCTACAATACAGTTTACAATGACCACTTTCAGCAAAATTCCTGTGAATATCTGGAGCTTCTCATAGTTTTTATATGTGTGCCAACCACATGTGGGGTGATGAATTGTAAAAGGGAGGTGTATGCATTTGAACCTGTAATTACATTAAGTGAAAGTGATGACTTGAGAAATTGAGGACTGAAGGGCTTGTATGTCTGGAGGAATAATGCCTGGAGGAATAAAAAACTGTTACTGCTGTTACTGCCTGACAGTCCTGGGATTGGGCTGGAGAAAGGCTGATATGTTTTGCAAAGATCTAGGTGGTATTCATTGTGTACTGAAAGGACCATCATGTATGTATGAATATAGAGCTCTTATGGCATGTTTCTAAATACAGCAAATGGGAAATCCTTAATTCAGTTAGGTTTAAATGCCATAATAATGAAGGCATTGAACTGTATGGGCTTAAACATTCATAAAGCAAAAAGATAACTGCATATATTTACTTTAATTTGAGAGGAACTGGGTAGTGATATAACAAATACTTTGACATTAGTAATGATTTTTGGATATGACTGTTATTTGACAACACTGTAGGCACTTAATTGATGTGATAATTCATATCCAAACATGTCATCAAACCTAATAAAGTAAAACCAAACAGAATGTAGAACCTAAACTCTAAGCTCACATGATAATTATTGCTCTGTAAATAACTCCCTTGATAACCATTTGTTTAACATATTTGTTTTGCTTTTGTTTGCATTTCAATCATCAGAATTTGGTTTAGGAAAAATTAGTCTTTAAAGTAATACACTTTAAAGCAGTTCTTGACTGCTGAAAAGAGAGTTGACAGTCTAAGACCTTCTATATTGATGAAAACAATTACAATCCCCAAGGAAATTATTCACAAGGAAAAAGGAAGAAGAAAGCTCAATTTAACTACATAAAGGCACTTATTCTTTTTTCTCATACTGTTTCAGTTAGCAGATGTAAGAAAAAACATCCTTATATTACATGTACAACTCTCCTTTGTGTCATTGGCCTTGACATAGATTTAATAACAAAAGGAGTATTGAAATGTACACTGAATACCTTTTTGTGTGCATAATAAACACTAGATAGTCTCTAAAACTGTTCAGTATTGTTAAGAAATATTTGGTGTGAAGGGAACAGACACCTGATAAACTATGACCTGGAAAGTGTTGTGCAAGGAATCAACATTCATAAGACAGGGTTACATGCACAAAGATGTTTTTTTTTTTTTTTAAGCTGAACAATGTACAACTTAAAATATGTTTCTTCTCGAAGTGAATGTGAAATATGGGCTAGTTTATGTTAGTACTTCGTTAAAGCATTGGCAAAATATCACAGGTAATCAAATGTTTTCCTGTGCACACTGGTAAATATCCAAGGTTACACTAAGGCAAGTAACAAGACCATAGGCGTTAGACATCTGATGCTAAACAAAAATTAGGAGTTTTTACAGTAAAGTAAAATTTTATACTATACTGAATTGTAGAAAATTGCTAACTAAAATTAATGCCCATAGCAATTAGAAATTAGGGTGACATTTTCACCTTGAGATTAGTTATTTGAGAAGGAAATTTATTCCCATTGTTTCCCTTTGCCTTCAGCCTCACAGGATTTATGGAGATATGACAGAATGTTAATGAGTTGTGGCAGGTTCAGATGAGCCATGGAAGTGCCATGAATTAATCTCAGCTCTGTGTCAGTCAGAAGCCATCACACTGAAATCTCCAATGAAGAAAATCCTACTAACAGCCAGTGACTTCTGTGTTATGATCAAAACATAGGATCTTTAATCTCTGAGGCCATTAGCTTTGTGGGGTGGCTGGTATGTTGCAATGCTTAAGTGCTATTCGTAAATTTTGAGAGAGTTTGAACAGATATTTTCTGAGAACAATGACACTGACAGAATAAAGCAAAAAAAATAGAAATGGGGATTAGACTAGTCAAAAACATACAAATCTTTGCTCTGCCGTTCTATTAGAAAGGCATGCTTGTTTGCAGCTAAATTTATTAGGCTTTAGTTTTGGATATCGGGTGACCTGTTATTTTAGCGTTCTGCTATATTAAGGTAGTCTTAACCCTGTGATACAGTTTCTGCTCTTAAAATACCCAACACATTATGCAATTTTTGAAAAAATAGCTATGATGTTTTAAAAAGCATATCTATATCTCAGTTCAGATGTTTGCAAAATTTGCTGTGTTTGCAGGAGTGTGCAGCGAATCATGATTTATCTGAGCAAGAAATCTAATGTTTTTTCAAAGTGTGGTTACTACTTCCAAGATGTTCTGCTCAGCTAGTGAGAGAAAGATGGTGTGACTTGAAGTACATCAGATTTGTAGTTCATTCAGCATAGTGTGCTTTCCTCTCTAAGTGCTACAGTTCAGGAGCGCTGGTGTAGGTACCCCAGCTCAGTCCATTTTCAGCTAATGCTGTATTATTTACTTTAGACAAATGTGTGTGTATCTATCTCACTTGAGAATTCTATTCATACTGACGTGAAACACACAAATTTACATCTTAGATCCTCCACAGTGTTCTCTGAAAATGTGGTTGTAGCACTCTCTAGAATATGGAAAACGAAAGGAATACTTCAGCTGTGTTAAGAAGAGTTTATGGAACGTACTGTAGTGAATGTATCTACCAGAGGCTTCCATGTGTATTGTGCTTATAGATGTACAGTTCTTGTGATTCTTGAGTTGAATGGGTGAACATTACATCAGAATTCAGACTTAAGTAATACAGTAATGAGAAACAACAAAAATTAAATTTTTAAATGCTTATAGAATTATGATTTCCC
>VXAV01009745.1:31753-48158 GCA_013399715.1 Alectura lathami
AGATGATTTTTCTTGTTTCTAGCCTATTTTATACTATGTAGTGCTCTAGTCTACTCCTAAAGAGACTGAATAGAGGTGGAATTCAGACACTCTTTAACCTCCAAGTTTCATAATAGGCTTTAATTAATATAAGTTAAACTATTTTTGATTATCAAATGTAATTTGATCTATGCTTTTTCTTGTATCTTTAAGATNTTAGAAGATTTCAAAGAGACATTACTAGACTATTGAAAAACCGGGTTTCACAATATTTGTTTAATACTGCAGTGTCAGTGCAGCAAAGACTGCTAAGTCTTACATAGGCACCAAAATCTTTAAGTTCTTTAGGCTGCTCTAAGTCTAAATTGTTATGGCAGGCTTGTGGGGAAAAAAAGGCCTTGCTGGAAAAATTCTTTCTTTTTTAAAGCACTGAGTGTGCAACATCTCCACTAAAGAGAACAGAATCTTTTATATGGTCAACAGCTACTTTTAATTTGTAAGGTTAGTTTTTTAGGTACTAAATCTCAGCTACCCAAAACTGTCTCACTGTGTTCACTCAGAGTCTGACGCATACCACAAAGGCAGCCTCATCTTTCCCAGCAGGAAATGTTTCACCTAGAATCTTGGGATTTCTTGACTTCAAGACAGGAGAATGTCTGTGCGTACCCCAGCTTTGAGCAGGCCTCTAATTTCTCTGATGAAAGAAGGTGCGTGCAGTTGAATCCAAATGCCTCATCTATACAGCCCTGTGGGTACAAGAAGACTTTAGCTCTGTATTTCGCTTTGTCTAGATGTGATATAAAAACGCTAAACACCTTTTCAAGCGTTTATTTGGGATTCTAGCGATACATTGATTAATTAAAAGGCATCTGGATAACCAGCTGGAAAGTGCTGTATCTGTACAAGGAAATATTGGCACTTCAGTACAACTGGAAAATAATTTTGATTAAATGTTTTCTTTTAATAAAGAAAATTCTTCCTCTCTGGGCAGGTATACTGAAGAAGGCTGGTATCTGTTTGCAGACAGCTCGAATGGAGAATTTGGACACACTGCTGACATTGTTACCCCCGTCATCTCCTTTACGGGACCCAAATGCAAAATCGTGTTCTGGAACCATATGAATGGTTCAACAGTAGGTTCTCTGGAGGTATGGAGGCGTACATTGTTTTGGATTATTCTTACTGTCTGATACTGTTGGGAGAAAATTAATGCCTTGTCATTTAGTTTTGTTAGACCTTAGGCTGCCAATTAATGAAAATGAGCAACTGCTAACACTATACAGCTCTCAACATGTTACGATCTGAAGGAAGTATTACCTTGATATACTATGGAAAACATTTTACAGCAAACTAAAATGATGGAAGTTCTGTGCAAGAAAAAGACTTGTGGTGCAAAATACCCCTCGACACTGAAAAGTGTCAGTAGATATTTGCAAATTTAGGTCTTTGGCTGAATGTGGGAGTTTGAAAAAAGAAGTAATTGTATGAAAATTCACTGTGAAATTTCATATGAAACTGTTTATTGCTATGTTATTCCTTTGAAAGCTTAACATCTATTTTTCAAAGGTTAATTATATTAATGTAAGCAATGCTGAGCTATTTCTAGGACTTAGCAATAACAAACATTATTACTCATACACTTTTCTTCACTCCAGTTTAAATAAAAACACTTCTTTAAAGGATATCTATTGTGTTAAGCAGCTTATACATCAAAAGAATCACTGCAAAGTAACTGAATAAAACTGAAACATTGCTCTCAACAGATTATTTTGCACACATCAGAATAGCTATAATGGAATTTCCTATGAATGTTACACAATAACTTAAGGAATCAGAAATGTTTTTTAAAAATACTCAGAATAAGATATCCAATCATCTATGCACTGTGTATCATATTAGCTGTGGCCAGTGAATTTAATTGCACAAATGATTTTTCACTGGCTCATTTACTCTGAATAACAAAATTATAATAAAAAGCTGGCAGAATTCAACAGTTTTGTAGATGAAATTAAAATGTGTGTTGACATTAGAAAACTAAGATGTGGTGTCCTTCAGCCAATGTATTTGACTTGCTAGGTGTTCAATTTTGTGAACCATATTTTGTGTGTTCTTGATTTATTATTAAACAATTTAGAAAAATATCACTAGTTTTCTCCCAAGAGAAAATAGAGATCTTTCTGGGGCACCGGCAGGTAAACAGGTTGTAGTTCATCAGAATTAGTGGGAGATCAGAGCATAAAGATCATTTGTTCTTAGCTTAAAGACTTGGAACAGATCAATTTGTTTTGGCCTCGTTGTATTTGTGCCAGGGTCCCAGATGTTCTGTGGAGTGTAGGAACCTACATTGCTTGGAAGCAAGTCCACAGATGGTTTTTCACAAATTAACAACCCAGTTATATTATATGTACTATATTATATATATATAACATTTCAGTTAATCACAGTGTGAAGGTACCACCACAAAAGACAAATGTACATATATATTTTTTCTCAGTTCTAAACATAGTCTCTAGCAGGAGACTACTGTTTCCCTCTATTACCTTGTTGACTTTTTCCCCTCTATAACTTGATTTTCAGATGTACCAAAGTAAAATCAGAAAGCCTTTGTGTTTTGAACATTGTAAATTCTTGCCTTACTTCAATTGCTCAGTTAACAATAAATGTAGACATAACCCAAAATATAAAATTATTTAGATAATCTGTCGTTATTGTCTTTTAAAGATTATAAGTATTATATGAATGTGAATCTTTTCTGAGGCTGAAAACCACTGAAGTCCTTTTATTAGTCTTCTCCCCCATGACTACCATGCTTTTATTTAACTAATGAGTTTGGATCTTTGCATATTAGTCTGCATCCATGCCATCGGATGGAGTGCAGGACATGTTGATTACTCTCGCTGTTTGCATGAATGGCTGTATTCCTGCATCTCTGTGATTTGCTTAAACGCTGATTGATTGTCGCTTTATTGTGCAAGCTCAGCTGAATATTCATTGGAACCATTTTTGCCTAGTTTCTATTCTCTGACTTGGCATGGGTAACTCTACCAAAGAGTTAGAAGTCATTTTTCAATAAATTGCAAAGTAGTTTAAATGCATATGGCAGAGAAGTCCTAGATTTTAGTAGGACATAAATTTATGGCCATATGCTGCTTTAAAATTAAAACCTTTAGCATAATATCTGTGAAAATATGAATTTCTGATGGAGGACTTGGATTTATAACTTTGTAAATAATTTACAGTATTTGTAAAATTGTATGTGTTGTTCTATATTGTCTCACAAATTTATATATATACCTGTACCACATGTATATGTATATGAGAGCAAGAGAAATCTTCTCTTATAAGGGAACCCTTATCCTCTCAGATAATATATGTAACACCTGGATTTCTTAATTTTAGTTTTTGCCTTAAAATTCACGTCTTCTGTGAGTATTTTTTCTTGCTTATAAAGCTGGATGTCACTTTTGTTTTTCTATTCTATTCAATATATTACACCTATGTCTTTTGTTTCTCTGGAATGAAAACTTCAGTACGAGGATCTGCTGTTTGCTTGCCAAAACTTACCTATTATGCAATAAGATGCACACTCATGGGACTGCATAAATTTTCAAAAAAAGGCTTTTTTTCATTACGATGAAAAATGTCCGGGCTAAAAAGGTTATGCGGATTAGCGATAAATCCTTGAAAGCACAAGTGATGCAGGCAACTGGTGAACTGATGTTTATCTCTATGAATGCTGGTTGAATACAAAGCAACACACTTCATCACACTTCCATCGTGCTGTTATTTTTAGTTCTGTTGAATCTGGCTACTCAAGCGGTTGAAGTAAACAATATTGAGGACTTTGTGCTACTGTTGAAGTGTTAGAGTTCTCCATGTTCAACAGCTGTTTACAGCAGTAAGGGTAATTATGAGTCTTCTATTGCCCAAAAAGATGAAATGTGGTCTTTAGAAGGAAAGGGCAAGTTTTTTTCTGTAGAAGAAAAAAATATTTTTTCATATAGAATCAGGACATTAAGTCTATCCTGAAACAATAATAGAGCAATTGAGTGCATTCTAATGGATGCATGAACTATTACATTTTCAGTAGCTCATGTTATTAGTTTTGTTTTCCATGTATCCTGACCTTTTGCTGAACATTTTTTATTTGTGGCTAGACACTCTAGCTAAATTAATGGGTAAGTTAGTCCAGATAAAGCCCTGAGCGGAATGTGTTCATGAGTAGTTCAGAAAGTTTTAAAGCGTTTTCTTCAAATAGTGGGTTACACTGGGAAATCTTTTTGCGCTTGATCTTTAATGGTGGTATGGCATTAAATTGTACAAGATACTCTGGACAAAATTAAGGAACCTGGATTGTGTTTGTAAAGGAAAAATTTCTTTTTTTGTGTGTGTGTACTGAATTTCCTTCTTAGGTACTCTGTAAAACTGGTGAGAAGACTTCTAAACTATGGACTCAAAGTGACAACCAAGGTCCACAATGGAACAGAGCAGAAGTATTCCTGGGAATTCGTTCAAATTTTCAGGTGTATATTCATATTTCACATGCTTTCCAGACAGCTGGCTTTAGATACTTTTATCTTCTGCATTTGCCCCTTCTTCTTTCCCTTTTTGCCACATAAAATGTTCATCCTCATCTTCACCTTCTGAATAGAAAAAAGTCATATTTTTGGCTGTCTGATCCCTTATCTGATATGGACACAAGTTTTTGGAATTTTCTCATTCCTCTTCAATCTCGAACAGATAACCATTTATAAGACAGAGAATTCTTTCTATTATTGAAACCAGCTTGGTTTAGAACTGTTTGATTTCCTTCTCCTTAGTGTGCAAATAGAATTGTGTTTGATTTGTACTAAAAGTCTTGGGCATGATATTCACTTTGAAATATGAACTGATCCTTCTGCATCTTAGAGATTCTTAGTTATCAGTATGCCATGCTTGCTTGTATCCTTAAAACACAATGTTGTGGTTTAATCCAGCAGACAGGTAAGCACCACACTGTTGTTCACTCACTCCCCACTCCCAGTGGGATGGGGAAGAGAATAATAATGAAAAAAGTGAAAGAACTCATGGGTTGAGATGAATAAAACTATTTACTAAGACAGACAAGGAAGACGAAAAGAAAACAATAATAATAATGATAATTATATATGTTTACAAAACAAGCGAAGCACAATGCTATTGCTCACCACCTGCTGACTGATGCCCAGCCTGTCCCTGAGCAACACCTGCCCCCCAGCCAATTCCCTTCCATTTTTAAAGTTTTTTCACGTTGTCATAAGGTATGCAATATCCCTTTGGCCAGTTTAGTTCGTCTTGGTTCTGTCTCCTCCCAGCTCCTTGTGCCCCCCACCGGCCCCTCACTGGTAGGACAGTATGAAAAGCTTAAAACTGTGGTATCCTTGGCTCTGTGCAGCACTGCTAAGCAGCAACTAATACATTGGTGTGTTATCAACATTGTTTTTCTCCTAAAGCCAAAACATAGCATCATACCAGTCATTATGAAAAAAAATCAAGTCTGTCCCAGCTGAAAGTAGGACATGAAAACACACTTTGAGACAGTCAGAACGTTTAGAAATACATTACATTGCCCATTATTTGGGTGACTTTTAACTGAACTTCAACTTTCTTTTAACATTAATGGGAATAACTAGTGAAAAACCAGTTTTCATGCTTATTTTGTAACAGTGGAACCCTTGCTATTAAATCAGGAAGAGCAGGAGCTTGTGTCTATTTGTGTTACTCATTTTCTTTCCCTTTTCTGTACGTGGTTGATGTTAGGTGATGGTCCTCCAATAACCGTAGTGATGGATCTGCACAGTCAGTGATACAAGCTTACATATGGCTGTGCTATGAGAGCAAGAACTGAACACTTCATATTCTAAGATTTGCAAGGACCGTTGTAGTCTGTTCTATTCATGTTGTATGTATTTCTTATTATTGTTTTACTATAATTTTTATTAGATTATTTTCAGAGCAAAACGTGGTGTCAGCTACATGGGAGATGTGGCAGTGGACGATATTACCTTTGAAGATTGTTCCCCTTTGGTCATCCCTGACAGACCTTGCACATTAGGGGAATTCACATGTGCCAACAAGTTCTGCATCCCAAAGGATAATCTTTGTGATTTTGTAAATGACTGTGCAGATAACTCAGATGAAAACCCTGCTATTTGCAGTAAGTATGATAGTTTTCTTCAAATAAAATTATCATAAATAACTGCACCTGCTGTGAATTTTTAATGCTTGAATATTATTCACAGCTCATCACTTAAGGCAGCAAACACAAAGGTAATAATTTAATTATATTCCTTGGCTTTTAAGGATTTTAAATCAATATTACTTTGTTTGAAATAATATGATGAAAAATAAAAAATGCTGTTAGTAAATTTCTTAAAATAATTCAGAAAGCAGCTGTCATAAAGACTCAGTAAAAATCTCCTTTCTATATGAAGAGAATGTTTTCAGGCTGAAAGAAATATCAGAAGTAATACCTTTGAGATATGGTAGCCTAGATTCTTTGATATTTCAAGGATTGTCGGGTCTCTTAGCAAATTATTTCAGTATGAATATTGTACAATTTTATATTTACAAGAGAAATCGAGAAACACCACCTGTAGGATCAGACACACGGAATGATGTCTAATATCAAATAGGATTTCCTCTAGGGAAATAGATCACAATGTATTGTTTAGGAAGTACTAACACTTATGTTTTCCAGTAGAATCACAGAATCACAGAATGTTAGAGATTGGAAGGGACCTCGAAAGATCATCTAGTCCAATCCCCCGGCTGAAGCAGGAACACCTAGAGCAGATTGCACAGGAATGCATCCAGCGGGTTTTGAATGTCTCCAGAGAAGGAGACTCCACAACCTCTCTGGGCAGCCTGTTCCAGTGCCCTGTCACCCTCACCGTGAAGAAATTTCTCCTCATATTTAAGCGGAACCTCCTATGTTCCAGCTTGCACCCATTGCCCCTTGTCCTGTCACTGAATGTCACAGTGAAGAGCCTGGCTCCATTCTCCTGACACCCACCCTTTACATATTTATAAACATTAATGAGGTCACCCCTCAGTCTCCTCTTCTCTAAGCGGAAGAGACCCAGCTCCCTCAGCCTTTCCTCATAAGGGAGATGCTCCACTCCCTTAATCATCTTGGTGGCTCTGCGCTGGACCCTCTCCAGCAGTTCCCTGTCCTTCTTGAACTGAGGGGCCCAGAACTGGACACAACATTCCAGATGCGGTCTCACCAGGGCAGAGTAGAGGGGGAAGAGAACCTCTCTCGCCCTACTAACCACACCCGTTCTAATACACCCCAGGATGCCATTGGCCTTCTTGGCCACGAGGGCACAGTGCTGGCTCATGGTCATCCTGCTGTCCACCAGGACCCCCAGGTCCCTTTCCCCTACGCTGCTCTCCAACAGGTCAGTACCCAACTTATACTGCTTCCTGGGGTTATTCCTGCCCAGATGCAAGACTCTACACTTGCCCTTGTTAAATTTCATTAAATTTCTCCCTGCCCAACTCTCCAGCCTGTCTAGGTCTCGCTGGATGGCAGCGCACCCTTCTGGCGTGTCAGCCACTCCTGCCAGTTTTGTATCATCAGCAAACTTGCTGAGGGTGCACTCTATCCCCTCATCCAAGTCGTTGATGAATATATTGAACAGCACCGGTCCCAGTACTGAACCCTGGGGGACCCCACTAGATACAGGCCTCCAACTAGACTCCATCCCATTCACCACAACTCTCTGGCTTCTTTCCTCCAGCCAGTTCACAATCCATCTCACTACCCGATCGTCCAGACCACACTTCCTCAGTTTAGCAGAGGATACTCCCACAGAGGATACTGTGGGAGACGGTGTCGAATGCCTTGCTGAAATCAAGATAGACCACATCCACTGCTTTACCATCATCTATCCACCTGGTAATGTCCTCATAAAAGGCTATCAGGTTGGTTAAGCATGACTTCCCCTTGGTGAAGCCATGTTGGCTGCCTCTAAGGACCCTCTTAGCCTTGATATGCCTAGAGACAGTGCCAAGGATAAGTTGTTTCATCACCTTCCCAGGGATAGCGGTGAGACTGACTGGTCTGTAGTTACCAGGGTCCTCCTTCTTGCCCTTTTTTGAAGATTGGGGTGTCATTTGCTTTCCTCCAGTCCTCAGGCACCTCTCCCGTCCTCCACGACTTACCAAAGATGATGGAAAGCGAAGATCAAAGATGATGGAATTGTAGAAAAAACTCAAACAATCAAATCTACATTGTTTGTTGCACTTACAATTAAAAGTTGCATCATTTTTATTGAGCTTATGAATACAATTTATCAAGTTGTTAGGGAATAAAATTCTGTGAAGCAAAGGAACAATGATATTCTGTAAAGCAAATGTAGATGGCAAAGGGACTGTGTTTTCTGACTGATTTTCATACTAACAGACTTCTCATTGATTTCCAAACCGGGGATAGCATGTCACCAAGATACTTAACAGAATTTTCAGTAACAAACTTTGAAACATAACATTAAAAGAAAATTATTCCCTGATTTTAACCTTACTACTGCTGTTTCTAGATATATAATTATATATATCTTTTTATATATCTATCTGGTTTGTAGCCATAAACATATACATGTACAAGTAACATATATATATATCTACACACATACATATTTATAGTTACAAAATAGATTCCATTGTCATCACAGTGTTTAGTTTCATGTTACATTTATTTTATTCCGCCTTTTCCAAAGATTATCTAGAAAGTATCTAGTTTCAGGTCATAAATCAGGACTGTCCCAAGGCTAATTTCTCAACTGTGATGTTCTTTGGTTTTTTTTTTTTTTTTTTTTTTTTTTTTTTGTTTCTACAGAAATTATTGTATGTTGTCCTCCTGCTGCCACTCATACTTGAATGGANGAAAAATGCTAGTTATGTCTTCACAGCTTTTTCATGAGGCAGAATACCTCTGAAGAGAACATAATGGTAGGAACCACATATTCCCAATCTTTGTGACATATTTTCATTCCTTACAGCTATTACAGAAGAGCTGTTTTGTTTCTGAACCATAGCTTGAAAACTCCAAACTTAGAAGACTGGGAAAATCATTAGTAGGGCAAAGAATAACTAATGAATGTTTAGGAAACAATGAATAGGTATGCTTGGCAACTGTCTTTAAAAAATATGAAAATTGTGCCCGTCTGGACTTCTCCAATGTAAATTTTAGCAATAGGCCTTCGTGGGTCACTACCTCTAACTGCAGATGATGTTTGCTATGTGTACAGAGTCATAATCACTTAGTAAATGAAATCTTTCTGCACTGTATTGAAAGAAACTAGTCCCTAATCTTTCTAATATTCCTGAAATTCCAGACTGTTAATCGGACTGTATCACATGATGATACTTACCAAGTCTAATTAGCAATGTCTAGACAAAGCTGGTGATGCTGAGATATAAACTATGCCTCATAAAGTTGTTACATTACTATTGAGAGATCTGTGTCTTGCCTTTGTTTTCTTTGTGGAGAGCTCTTTTTTTGCCAGCTACATGACTTCAGTACTCTAAAATAACTCAAGCACACAGAAGTACTGAGGAATCCAATATTTATAAATTATTCCACTAAACAGTGAACGAGTGATCCATGCTCAGAGTTTTCTCTGAATACAGTGCCGCTAGTATGGTTGTCACACTATAAGTGCATGAGAACAGAACAGACCACAAGACTGCTGGAGATGTAATGGCTGGTAGGGATGCCCAGGAGGGCATCAGGTGCATTCTAACCGCTCATGGTCATTCACCTGTAGCATCAGCCCACATGCACCTCAGTCCTCTTTCCTGGCCTGCTTTCCCTCCAGCTCAAAGCACCATCGTGTCCTCAGGACCAGATGCCTAGCTCTACAGATCTGCTTCCATAGATCTTTACTCTTGTTTGTCTAGTCATAGCAGTTTTTACCCTGCGATGTGCAAGTTCCAACTGCTGAAACAGTAGTTTCCTTCAGAAGAATTTTTATTTCCATGTGCTTAAGAATAAATTTAATATTAAGTAAACAATGTTAATACCCATTTTTTATTAATTTATTATTAATTACTAATGGACATATCCATCTAGCACTATGTGCCTATCACATAGAGAACTTCCAGTTCATGCTCATGTAACATCTCAACATTTCAAGTCATGCATAAGGGACAAGAGAAATATCAAAAGCATTAAATTTCTGTCCCTGTGTGAAACGGATGGGGAATGGAGGAAATGCATGTCAAACCCTAGATTTATCTTCTGGAGTAATATGCAATAATGGAAAAAGGAAGCTACTGTCTTGTCCCAGGGAGAAAAGTCTTCATGCTTTTGTTGTTTAAAGGGGATGCGTAAAAAGACTTTGATTCTTTAAAACATGCATTTAAAGTAGATTTAGCAGTTGCATGCAAGATTTTTATTGGCTAGAGATGGAATTTGTAACTAATTGAAGGAATTTCTTTAGCTAGGATCCTGAAATATTACATAGCAATATGGCAAAAGGTAAGGGCAGTTTCATTCAGTGGAGGTAAATTATGATTTTTTTGCATACATAATAATCATATTTAGCACATCTGGATTTTTTTATTACTTTACTAAGATTGAGTTACATTTGCAGAAAAAGTTAAAAGATAACAAAGTTATTTTTTACTTGATGGTCCATATTTTTATGAAAATGTTTCAGTATTCTCTTTCACCCACATGACCTCCACAAAGAAAAGCTTACACCTGAATTCAGCCTCAAATGTAAGAGGTAGCTGTTTTGATCCATGAGTAGTCTCCACGGATGTTAACTCCTCAGCCTCATTACCGAGACCTCTGACCAGTTGCCAATTAAATAAAGCTGCTTTTAAGTGGTTGAACTTTATCAGACCCTAGAAGAAGTTCAGGTTCTGTTTATGTGTTAGGAGAAGGCTTTTGTCATTTCTTACCCTGTCAGACCAAATGATCCATTCAGTTTCCCAATTTATCTTCAAAGAATTTTCCTTTCCAGCAATAATAAGAAAATTCAGGGGACAGTCAAAAATCTCTTGAAAGCTCTGGCAAAATTCCAACTTATTTCAGCAAGTTTAGTCTTGCTTGGTGTAACCATTACAATGAAGTAATACATACATAGAGGAAAAAACGTATGCATCTTCAACATTTGGAGTAATGTAACTGACAACCTTAATTTATATGGGCAGTTGGCTAACCATACTGTCTGTTTCGACATTCAGGGTTGGAAAATTGGAACAGAGCATACATGTGGAATATAAAATCAATCAAAATTTTTACAACTTTCTTTTTTTTCTAAGCTAAATACAATTCAAGCAGAAATACAGATAATCACCTATGTTTGCATATTGGCTAATAAAATACGTGTGAATTATTTTGGAAACATGCTAAAGTAAACTAACTATGGGTTTGCTTCAGCTCCAAGTTAACGCTCCTACGATTATGTTTTACTTGTATGATCTGTATGGAGGATGTGTCTATATAGTGCTCAGTACTTGTAATTGGATGGTTTTCTGTTCCAAAATATAGGAATTTTGTATCTTTTTCAGCACTGCAGGGATCTCATCTGGCCTTAGAGTGTTTCTCCAAAAAGAGGCTAGTTCTCTTCAGATGTCTTGGGTTCCCTATGGAGCATGACACTTGATCTCTGCCTATAAAACTCTAGATCTAGGCAGTTAGCCCTAAAATAGACTGCTATATTTAGTTACTTTTGTAACTATAACACTGTTCACTAATAAGAGCACTAATGAGAGCACAAACATCTAATTCATGTATAACTAGTTTTATCCTATCCCATCATTAAACACTAGAACACCAAAAAATACTGTTTCATGAGGTGCATGAGTGTTTTGTTTCAGTTGTTTGGTTGTTTTTGTTTGTTTGTTTGTTTGTTTGTTTGTTTGTTTGTTTGTTTTTGGCACAGAAAATTGTGTACAAGGTTGCAGTGTATATGCCTAATTAACTTTCTGAAAAAAAAAAAATTTCCATGTGTTTGCAAATGTCTTTCAGGTACCTCTATTGGGCACTGTGATTTTGAGTTTGATCTTTGTGAATGGAAACAAGATGAAAATGATGATTTCAACTGGAACCTCAGAACTAGCAGTACTACTAAACTGGGCACTGGACCAGCTGTTGATCATACATTGCAAGAGCTGTCTGGTTATTATATTTTTATAAAGAGTTCATTTCTTCATCTGCAAGGACAGAAAGCCAGGATTTATAGCCCTGTGTTAAGCAGGAGGAATAAAAACTGCAAGGTATGTGGGGGCATGATACTAGCAGGAATGCAGAATTTGATTTCTAGATTACACCAAGATAATGTTCCAAAAAGTCATGAAAATTACTGAGATATTTCTAATGGAAAACAAACATGTTGTGGAACAATTAGGACCTGATCTTATTTCCACCTTGCAAAAGTAAGAAAACATGAATCTTGTTGCTCGTTATGGGAGAAGAATGATTTATATAGGTAAGTACTCTGGAGGAGATTCAAATGAAGTCGACAGTGAAAGCGGTATGCAGTTTACAATATGCATTATGCAACACCAGCCCTGAGTATCCTACTGCTATGTAAGGGTCTGTGCTTTAATGGAGAAAAAATGAATAAATACAGTTGGAATTTGCTTTTAAAGAATACAGCTACAGAAGGATTGTTACACGACAGAAGGCTTTGTCATTGACTCCCCTCTGGAAAACAGCAAAAAATCAGCTTTTCTTTTCCAGAACATTACAGCATATTGTTGTAATTTGAGCCTGATTATTTCTTTGCAAACCTGGATTAAAAGCTTTGATGTATCTTTACAGACTTTGTTAAAATTACAACTTACATTTTCATAAGACAACATTCAAAACACATCTCTCAGAATCTTCTATGTGTTGAAAATCTAGTGAATTATTTGGAAAGCTGAACCGTGTTGCAGTTTGAAATAGTATCCTTCCTCTGTGTATGCATCTCTTGTTTTCAAATTTTCAGTCTTTAAGTGTCAAGGTAGAAATAAGCATTACCTGAATTCCCAACATCAGTCTTGAGTGCAAAAGGAAAGTTTAAAAATCAATAAATGTCCATAGTTTTAATTATTAAAAAAATAGTAATCCTTTAAAAGGGTAATTAAGAAACATAGATCACAAAATATGTATTATTTAAATGGAGAAGTTTATTGTGCATAAATGGAGCTGATATGGGAGGAAATAAAGGAAAGTAGCTTCCATGGGAGGAAAGTTACTTTCCCAAAATTTAGAAAGGCATTAAAAAATTAGCAGGGCAGAAATTTTTAGAGAGTAAATTTGAGGATGGCTTTCCAGAATTAAAGAAATGATCTGGAGAAAAGAAAGGGAAAAACAAAACAAAACAAAAAAACAATGAACTTATGAGAGAAGAGAGGTATTAACAGAAAGTAACTTAACCATTTGATTTGAAATTAAAAATTAATCTTTCAATTAGTTAAGACCCTGAACTTTCTCCTAACAAATCAGACAGTCGCTAAAACTGTTTTAATCCTTTCTGTGAATTATTAGAGTTGAAAGGAAGCGTAAACAAATGAAGAGTGGTCTAAGCCTTATGCCACACCAGAGTCTAGGGTAAAGAATTTTTAAACTGCTGTGAGTAAAAGCAACATGCAAACTACTATTTTGCTAATCGTTTTGCTCTTCACAAATGAAGATTTGTCTAACTTGGCAACAGAAGTGTTTATAAGTGCTTATTGGCTATCTATTTTTACCGAATTACACTAGTTCAGGGACTATTTAATGATCGGAGCATAAATTAACCAATTTGTTCTCCAGCATTTGGAGAATCTTCGCTCCTGATGCCACACTTGGAATTCTTACTCTATTTTTTTGTGGGAGATATCAGTCTAGTATCTCTTTGCTTGCCTGAGAGATATCAGTGTCTTTGTATTTATGGCAAATTTAAATTTCATTGAGTTTTTGCTTGTAAAACAATATATATAATGGTTTTATATTAGTTCTGTCTTCAGTGGTCTCATTTTGCAAGTTCACATATATTTATCACCTTTATCTTACTCTAGTAACTAACATTCTCAAGAAGAAAACCATGATGAAGAGAAGTCATTTTAAAAAAGCCTTTGAATCAAACTGATTGTATGGTCATAGCATCATACTCACTGAATCAAGGCTACCTTAGTCTGAAAAAGTCCTAAAGAGTTTTATTGTTGATGTTGATCTCCATTAAAAATTACCAGTCATTTTCTTCAAGGTCCATTTAACTCATTTTCACTACTATAAGGAAAATCAAAACCTGTAAAGAGTTTGTCAGAAACATGGAAAGATTTGGGTCTGGTTGGTTTGAGATTTCTGATAGGTAATTTCACTGAAATTCTTCTGGTCATTTGAAAACTTCCAAACTCTCTTGTAGATAAGGAAGTAAAGAAACGTTAAACATAAAAAGTGATTTCTGAATAGCCTAAAATATGCAGAGAAATTTTAGACAAATTCTGCCAACCTGAGCTTGTAGACGTTTGTCTTTTTTTTAGTTTTATATTTGAAAACACCTCTTTCTTGATCTTATCTGTTTTTTATCTGGTTTTATGCTTTTAAAATTACATTTCTTCTATTCAACTTTCATGTATGAACAGTAAAATACGTATACAAAAATTCAGAATAACTGGGAATGACAGGTTCATGTCTGAATATTTATAATATTTTTGCACATTAAGTATAATGAAATGTTTGAAACATAACTATCGGAAACGGTTACTTCTGTCATGTTGAAAAACATCTACAAAAAATTGTGGGTCTATTTACCTTATACAGTCAAAATGTCTACATCCATGATGAAGCCTGAAAGAGTCACTATTTTATGACATTTTATAGTGGTTTTTGAAATTTCTGACTAGTTTTGAAGCTTTGATTTATGCAACTAAGGGAAGTGGAAGCATATGAAATAAAAAGTTGTTTCATGAAAGAGCTTGCAGATTAGACAGACTTAAGAGTATTTTACTCCTTTTAATGAGTTATTAGAGAAGCAAATGCTTCTTAAAAGCATTGGCATGGGCTGCCCAGGGAGGTAGCGGAGTCCCTGTCCCTGGCGGTGTTCAAGAAATGTGTAGATGTGTAGCTTAGGGCCATGGTTTAGAGGGCATAGTAGTGATGGGTTTGCGGTTGGACTAGATGATCTTAGAGGTCTTTTCCAACCTTTATGATTCTATGAGTGTATTTTATCAAATTTAGTTTGGAATCTTGGGCCCATTCATGTCAATGGAAACAAAATTATATCAGCAAGTATAAAGGGAAGTACATGGGAGGAAAAAAATAGTTTGTATAGAAGACTTGTACTAACTAAGCTGTATCTTGAAAAAGATAGAAAGTTGAGGGAAATTGTCCAAATAGAAGGAAAATGAGACTATGACAAAATAAATCTGGCAACAAAAAGGAAGAATCCAGTGTCAAGCTGTCAGTGACGCACAATTTTACTACTTGAGAATGTCAACTTATAAGAAAACCACCAAATGTATGTATATTAGAGTGGAATAAGAGAAGAACTGTGTTGAGGAGACTGCAGGAAAGCTTAAAGACCTTCTTTGTACTGGTGTTCTCTTCTGGGCATTGTGGCAGTACCAGCCTGAGATCTGGTCCTTAGAACCAACATTGAAGCAGATGCTATGCTCCAAGTATTCTGAGAGAATTTAAGGGTAAAACAGGAGAGTTTTAATAAAAAATATGAATTATACCAATAAAATATATGAAAAATATAAAAACAATCAAATATTTAGAAGGATGCATGATAGAAAGAATGAGATGGGAAGGGCTGTTTTATTTACATTTGCAAGTATTACATTTTCTGCATTTTCTTGTGCTATAACCTTGACAATTTTATTTTGGTAACTGAAAATTAGTTACAAATAGAAACAGTAGTTACAAAAAACCAACAACAACAACAACAGAAACCTATAATAAATTCTCTGAGATAGACCTATAGAATTTCAGTAGCCGAGATAGATGACCACATCTAGAGAATGTTTGGAGAACTAAGACTAGAAAGCTAACCTGTTACAATACAAAGCAAATTCAATATGTGTTCAAACCTAACTCAAGAGTAAGTAATACATGTGGGGTCCCTGTTCTGTAAAGGCTTGCACACACACTTAAAATTTTGTGCATAGTTGTTTTAGTACTGACATTACCACTGTACATTATACCTAGAAATTATGTGACATTACAGTATTCTGTGTCAATGTGACATTACAGAATACCAGTTTTTGTTTTCAACATACCAAAATAATTCAGTGCAATAGAGACAAAGGTAGTGCAAACAAGAATGAGGTCCTAAAAATAATGAGGGTGGGATGTGGGAAGGAGGGTCATGGTGATGGAAAGATTAATTCAATGATGATAAAAGAAAGACAAACATACAGTGTAGTAGTTTTGAAAAGAACTGTAGTCAATCAGGAGTAGAGCGTTGTGTAGTTCTGT
>VXAV01009745.1:64596-77342 GCA_013399715.1 Alectura lathami
ACATTCCTGTGGTGACAAGTCATTAGTACATCATCAGCTGTGGTGAAAGTGCTTTACTCTGTGTCCTTCAGTTATACTGGTGACATATTAGAGGAGAAATGTTCTTGTTAATTTTTTTTTTTTTTAAAGGACGCATAAAGTTCAGCCATACAGTAATGTCAACTTGGAGCAAGAATGATAATACAGTAATTGTTGCAGGAAAAAATCAGAGATCTAAATCATCCAGAGAACCCCTATCCCTAGGATGTCAAGCTCTTAGCCTGCTGATTAATTACTCTGGCCTCCATACCAGATTACAATTCTACAGTAGCTCTAGTTTTCAAAGGAAAAGTTACTGAACCTTGCTCAGCAGAAGTTCCTCTCAAATAAATATCCCTATTATGCCCACAATCATCTACATAATGGAGTGTTTGCATTCTTAGGATTGAGAAAAAAAGCAGGAAGGAAAGGCAGAGAGCTCCGAAAAAACTTTCCTTACAGGTTTTTTTCTCCCCCTCATTATAAAACCTTAGAAATATGGCAATTAAACTGAAAATGCACAAACTACGGAAGCACATCCAGAAACAAGTCACGTTACAGACTCACTTAGACAGTGTAATATCATTCATTACACATGCTTGAATAGATTCATTCATGCTAGGATTCAAGATGGATTTTTCTTTCACCTCAGATAACAAAGAGTTCCACTTTTCAACTACAATTTTTTTCAATATTAAATTGGAAACAATGCTATAAAAGGGCCTCAAAATGCAATAGGTATTGCAATTATTGATCATGATGAAGAGCAAGGGAAAGAATTTTTGAGCACATACTGCATCCTAAAATTTAAATTCCTATTTTGAAGATAAAATAGTTTTATGTTTAAATTCTTAGGGCAATCACATAAAAGGAATGCAAGGGTTATAATAGCTAGCTCCTAAAATTGATGTCATCTAAATTAGACAGAGATTTCATAACAAATTTCTGTCTTTCTTTGAGGAACAAGACAGATAATTGAAATTCTGAAGATTGCTTCCCTGAAAATGTTTGTGATATACACAGGGCCTGCTTGCCAATGGAATATCAGCTGAATAGAGGTAGCTGCCAGATATCTCCTCTATTAGCTTTTCTATGCAGTTTGCTTTTATTGCTACAGACTGACAGAGAGGATAATTTTCTGATGGACTCCAAATGTTTTGCAGGTTACGATAATTAGACCTTGACATTTATGTGATTAATACATTCTTTTGGACAGGATCATTTTCATAGATATCATATTAATAAAAACCACACTGATATATCCATAAACCCATAACTATGAATTTCATACAGGTCCTTTTCTAGCCAGAGCCTACCCAGTCTCCAGCTGTGGAGTCTCTTGTCTGATGATCTTCACTCTTCTATGCTGTCATCAGTTTTGTACTAAGCTTACACCCTTCTGTTCAGGCTTTTTCCTTCCTTCTGTGAGCAACTGTCAAAAGCCAAATTTTATGCAGTCTTCTGGATCAAACATGCTCTATACTTTCATATTATTAGGAAATTAAGAAATAAAAATTAAGATTTTCCCTGGAAAGGGTACTAGACATTTCTATGGCATTGTAATATTTCAGGATGCTTTCATTTTTTATTTCTTAAAGCACATGTGTTAGGAGTGTTTTTAAAATTATAAAGAGTCTAATCTTTGTTTTCACATCTAGTGATGCAAGGCTTGTTTTTGCTGTACCCAAAGGCTACTGCTATGGGGTGTGGTAATGTTCTTTCACTCAGCTTAGGGCATTTGCAATTTACACTCTAGCCTAACAGAGTTTGAGAGATGGAGGCTGCTAACACTCCAGCTGAATCGCTTATTTTCCTTTTGTTAATAAACCCATTGCTTTGGCGCCATAATAAAACCCACCTGTAGCTGAATTTCATTTAGGTGCATCAGAGTGTTCTTTAAATTAAAACAGTGGTAGTGGAAACATGTTTTTAACCCCATGTGATTTTTTCTATCCATTAACTAATTCTTCCCATACTTATACAACTTTCATACACGCATGTATTACATATCTGTGAGCTAATGTAGTGGCAGTCCTACCTGTACATCAAATTTTGCTTTTGCATTTATTTCTGACAGAGGAGAATGGGAACAGGGATTCCTTTTCAGTCTGTCTCCTTTCATGATTAGAGAACATACGTAGGAACTGCTTTTTATCCACAGCCCTACAGAAACAGATCTGAAATGAAAACATCATGCTTGGAAATGGATCCTGTGAATTGAGTCCTCCAATGTTTAGGCTGTACAATAGCAGAATTATCCTTCGATAATGCCACGACTACTGCACAAAAAGGACAACATCACCCCACTGAACCCTTTCACACAAGAAAAATCCATTAAAAGGCACACCTCTGTGTTTAAAATGTAAAAGCTTTTTCTTTCAAATTGGGATGGCTAAACAAAGCTCATCTTTGCAACTAAAATGGAATGGTTTAATCCTATACTACATGAAAAGAGAGCGTCAGCAATTAAGTCAGGCTAGAAAGCTTTGTTAGTGAAGGAATGCCTGGCTGGAACTTGCCCTCAAAGGCTTTACAAGGAAAACGGTCATTTATTTGGGCAATCTCTTGACAAAATACAAAAGAAATAAACTGATAATGGATTGGCACTTCAGGGGAACCAAAGAATTTTAATAAAATTTGGACCACCCTCCTCCTCCTAAATATCAAACCCTCTGCAATGTAACCTCCCCATAACCTTGCTGGGATGCAAGGCAGTGCGATTCACCAGGATACTCCCATTGTTCTCCTTTCAGGCTCCTGCTCATATGGCTATTTGCAGTGTCGGAATGGCAAGTGTTACAGACCAGAACAAAGCTGTGATTTTGAAGACAACTGCGGGGATAATACAGATGAGAGTGAATGCGGCACTTCTTGCACCTTTGAGAACGGCAGATGTGGCTGGCAAAACTCCCTGGCAGACGATTTTGACTGGGTGCTGGGGGTTGGCTCGCCTCAAAGTCTGAGACCTCCCAGGGACCACACGCTTGGAAACAGAACTGGTATGTTGTCAGTTCACAAACGAGATGCAGTTGTCCTCACGGAACTCCTCGTAGCTCCATTCAGAGGCAACAGGGGGCTTCTACGTGGCTAATTAAGGTGTCATTTTTAGCAAGTTGAATGTGTAACTTAATATACTTAATATTAATTTCTGTTGTAAAATGACTTTAGGTTAGGAAAAAAAAGATTCTTAATTGTTTCTCCTGTAGGTATTGCTGTAAGAATATAGCAAGATAATTTGTTACGTGTCAGGAGAGAGGCATTTGTTCTGGCTGGAACCTGTAAGAGTGAGGTAGCCCAGATCTGAGGTCCACTGGGTCCCAGTCCTGCAGTCTGAGCTCATTTTCTGGAAGCCCCAGTTAATGTCAGAACAAGACACAATGTTCTGAATGTAAGGAATAAGCAAACAAAAACCTACACGTAGCATACAATATTATGCATGCTGTGTATTAATACTTCTGAGTGGGAAGTGAGTTATTTATAACATAATAAAGAGGTTTTTAAAAAAGGATAATCATATGGTTTAATCTCTCTCTGAGAACTGATTAAAGGGGATACATATGAATTCTTACTTTACCTTAGACTGTTTAGGAGGTAAGAAACTGACCCAAAATTATGAAGTTACCCGTAGCAACCATTTAAATTTCAATTTTGAGTGATTTTAGGTAAATAAATGTAAATAAATAGATCTCCCTTTTAAGAAACTGTGCAGCTCTTTGGTCTCTTCCGGAAAACTGCCCTATTAACTCTTCTCGTCCTTGCTCCATGCCTTCATCCTCTGCCATTGAAGCTCCCATAGCCCAAGCAAAGATGTTACCGAAGCTGAGACCAGACTTGATCTTAAATTGAAATATGCCACAACAGAGAGTTGAACAAAGGTGTGGGACGTATCTTTAGTAGTTATCGAGTATTTACCTGAACAGTTGAAGTGTATAATACCAAAATAATAAAACCAGGGATATCTTTCATTTGGCTTTTAAAATAACCAGTGCTGCTACAACACAGATTTCTGCATCTCTGTGATGTGCATCAGGAGAGAACCAAGCCAAAATTCAGCTCAGTTGTTAAAATTTTCTCATATGGGATAGAGACTGCAGTATTTAGTGATCCTTCTGGTCCTTGTACAAAGAAGGAGAGTATTTTTTTTATATTAACACTGGAAAATTTTAATGCCACTTTACTCTGTAAATAGCTTCTAAAGCATGGGCAGTAAGAACCATGAAGAGCTGTTCCTTGTGTAGTTAACATGTGGACACATTGCTGTGTTTCAGCAGTGATCAGGAAGACAGAACTACAGCATTCTTTTGGAACAGTCCCTACACACCCCTGTTTAGACTAGAGGAATATCAGCCCTTACTTCTAACACTGCAGCTCTTGAGCTTGCACCTAGCAATTGCTTAATTCTGACTCCCCTAATCACTGCTACAGTTTTCAACATTAAAATGTTGTGAATTTTACTCATCACCATTCTGGCTAGAATTAAGTAACTTACCACATTATCTTCTAGCCAAGCTTGGCTAGCCATGACCAATCTACAGGATAACTGTCCCACAGCTCAGAGCATACTACATCTTGGGTCTTCCCTTCAGCCTGTCAAGTTTCCTGCCAAAGACGACTTTGAAATTTTTTTGTTTTGCTTCTCCCTTCAAACAGGTGTTAACATAAACATCAACATGCCAAGTACTCAATACAGACTAGCCACACCTTCCTAGCAGACTTTGATGCCATTGTACAGCGTGCTCTTGATCTCTTACAGAGTTGATGTACGTGGCTGATTTTAACACACAAAATAGCATATATGGAAAAAATAAGTTGTCACTTGCATTTTCTAAACATATTTAAAAATAGAATATTTATCACAATTATGTGGCTACACTTGTTAGGTGTATGACTGGCCTCAGGGAGGAAGTAATTCTCTCATCCTGTAATATTATGGCAAACATCTACAGCTGTAAATGAGACAGACAGGTTAGAGTGAACGCATTTTACTCCATGGGGATTTTGTCTCTAATTCATATAAAAAATTCAGTCAATATGTAGTTATAATTTGATAGCATGCTATTTATACAATAGTTGTTTTTATGTGAACTATATATTTGTTTGTACAAAGGAAAAAAAATAGTGTAGAAACTTGCAGAATTTATTATGCTTCTCATTAGAATAGAAATGGAAAACTCAAGGAGCATATCAGTTTCAGAATATATTGAGAGTAAACATCAGTTTTTGCAAGTTCTTCTGACTAAATATTTGAAATATGAGTTAATGTTCTTACATTAATGAGTACAGATGGCCAAAAGGAATCCTTAGGGATACCTTATTAGCATTCTTTTTTTTCTTATTTTTATTTATGTTTTTTTTTCCTATTTCACATGTTTTTGTGTTGTTTGACTTGCTGTTTTGAAGGTTACCTTTCAGAAAAATTTATCCAGAAATTTATCACTGTGTGGGCATTTTTTGATGTACTGTCAAAACAGCAACTGATGCTGTTGGACAAGGAGATATGATGATATGATCAGGATAGCTGGGAAAATCGAAATATTCTTTGTCTTCTGGGCAGGTCTGTCCAAATCTTAAGCTGCTCCCAGCTTATTCGTGATATAACAAGTATACAAGGCAAGTTATCTGGTGACTTTTAACCTAAGCAGACATTCACTAGCACAAGACATATTTGGGAAGCATACTTTTATATTCTCTGCATTAGTATTGCTAAATTTTGGTTGCGGGATCTAATTTGAAAGTTAAACACAGTTTTTCAGGAATACATCATTTCATTTCAGGACAATTCCTATACCTTGAAGCCACTGCAATAGGGCTGAAAAATGAAAAAGCCCATGTGAAGAGTTCCAGATGGAAAGAGTCAAGTGGGAATTGTATGATGAGCTTCTGGTACTTCAGGTCATCAGAAGCCACGGGATGTATTCAGGTTCTGATTAAGGTAATCAAAAGCTGTTTTCTTTTGAATATATGTTAAATTCTACATGCTTCAGCAGAGCGGTTAGACTCTGTCAGAGTGGTGTACAGACTGGAAGAGCTCCCACTTCTTGTGTCTCCCAGACATTCTTAGTCTTAGAAATTCTTTTGCAAGATCTTCTGATTTTTTTTTTTTTTTTTTTTTAAAAGCAGCAGCAGAACTTTCAAAAATTCTTTCAATTTCCATTTTTCAATATAATACCTTTCCCTTCAACACTCTACATATCAGAACTATTTTATTATTTTGCTGTTGTACATATTGGCAGCTATATGTGTAACCCTTAATTCTGATAGAACGACACCCTCCAAAAATCTTAACTAGCAAAGAACACAAAGCGGGGAGAAAATGCAAAAGCATGCATGTATTAAGTAACTTGTCTTTTTATGTAGACATGTACAGAATATATAATCAGTTTTCTTTATAAAAGTTGTTTTATTCACTAAATTTGGGAAGACATAAAACATATGAAAAAAACAAAAGCTATTTAAAATTATTCATTTACAAATACCTCCTTAAAAAATTGTCCATTCCATTTGTTAGTTGATAAAGAAAGAGCATTAAATGCTTGTAAAATCAGGCTTTAAATCATCATATGATTGTGAATTAAATACAGAAAATTATTATCAGTGCAGTAAATGTATATATTTCAGCTCCCAGTGCATACTATGTCACCATAGGGAATTTAAATACTGCGTCCAAATATATCACTTTTAGATGTATTGGAAACCTCTGCAAATGAGTTTGTATATTTTTGTTTAACTTTATCTGTGCAAGTGCTGATTTTTCAAGTTCAAATCAGTGCTGCAATTTATTTGTGACAAGGCTGTTACCTTCTCTTCAGTGTCTCAGGTGAAATTTTGGGGTAGAAATTATTTTGGTAAACTATATCAAATTTTTGATTGATTTCTAATGCATGTTGATTGCCTTAAATTTATGTATTCCATGGGATTTTCTAGATCACGATATGTAATATTTCCTTTCTCTCACGATTTGGGGAATAATTTTATTTCTGTTTCTTTTGTCCTTGTTATAATGAAGCATTGCCCCAGTTCTTATTTTCACCTAATATTATTGTCTTAATAAGCTTATCAGACATTATTTTATTTTATTTAAAACTATCCTTGTCTCCAATGAGTTTAAAGGGAATTTAAAGGCAAAATAAGTGCCTTTAATGTTTGAATAAGGACTTATTGTTCAATTTTTTAATTCAGGCAAGAATCCTAGACTGAGATAGAAGAAGTTATTCTCGTTAGTAGTGCATCCTAAATATTTTCACAGATCAGCCTAATTTACCCAAGATGTTGTTTATAGAGATATGCATGTCGGATTTTCTATTTAACTGTGTCTTTAGGAATAAGATCTAATTGGCGAGCATGTAGCCATGAGAAGTTGTACTAAAGTTTCTCCTGCTAGTTCAAACTACCATTCTAGTTTGAGTATCTCTTGACTTGAAGTTAATGTCAGTGGAAGCAGATCAATAGACTGTAATAGTCAAAAAGGCAATGCAGAGAATCTGCTGTCTCAAGTTTCACAGCTTAGCAAACGATCTCTAGCAAAAGTCGTCGCGTCCATTAAAAGCTGAAGTGAAAGTACCATGCACTCCAGCAGCATAACCATAATGAACACAATCGTACTGAGAATGAATGAGGAATATTATAGAAGAAGGAAAATGGCAATCAAAGGGTAAAAAGGTATTAGTAAAACCTTAAGTCATGGTATGTACTCGTTGATGACTTGTCCCAATATTAGCATTGCTTGCCCACTTTCAGGAAGCTTAAGAGTATTATCTGTGAAACAAAAGTAGTGTCTCAGATCATGATATAACCAATAAAACTGCTGGATCATAAAGAGGATTTCATAAACATGAATGTTTCTGTTGAGGCTTGTAATGAGAGGAACAAGGGAATTTCTCTTCAGTTAATATATTTTTTTCCCTCACGTTGTACTACATATTCTTAATAAAAACCTCTCTGTATCTTGAGTAATACTCCAATCAAAATGATGGGCAGTTGAACTGGTTGAAAAAAATACCATATGATTCAAGTCAAAACCCTTACCATTTAAACAAATGGGAGATGTTGACATTATAGCTATTCACGGAGACTGCAAAATCCGGAGACAGCAATATCTATCTCACCATCCATCTGAACTGAAATTACAAAGTGTTTAACAGCAGTGCAAAAACTCACTAGGGAAACAAAATATTACCAGAACAGATCTGGATGTTACCAGTCAAAATTTTGCTACTGAAAGTAAGATTTTGAGAAATTCCTCTGTGGCAGTTACAAAAGAATATAAAATACTGTAAGAAATATTTAGAAGCTAAAGCAGGAACAAGTTCATATTCAGTATGTCGGTTTTAGTGGTGATGGTGGTGTTCCTAATCGGCTGATTCATATAGCCAGATGAAACTGTTAACAATAATCTAATGATAAAAACAATTTTTGAAGGTAATTCTTGTGGGATGAATGATAATTCACAGTCTGTATGAACATTGTCATTAAAAAAAAAAAAAAAAAGATCATTTAGGGTTTGATACAGTTAGGGAGGATTTGAAACATGCCTCTGAAAAAGAAATAGTCAGATTTATAAGGATGGTGAAACTAGCCATTAGAGACTAACTTCACTGAATGTGACGAGGCAAATATACACAGCATCTCTTTAGGTCTCAGCAGTGGACCTTTCTGGGGCATTTGTCATTGTGAATGAATTCCATCATGTTACAAATGTGCAAAGACATCATGATATTCAGGACAAGAAGCCCTGGCCAGCCCATAGCAAGAGAAGAAGTGTTTCACTGGCACTGCCGGAGCAACAGCCCAACCTGGTTGCTGCACTGGGCAGCTAGAGCCAGCAGCCTGTGCCCTGAGCTGCTCGTGGGCTGGTAGAGCACAGACCCCATCACCTGACTGCTGCAGCTGCTTAGCGAAAGCTGGGAGCTGTCACAGTTGTTCCCTTAATTGTTGTATTTAGTTTGCCTAGGAAGTGAAGAGAGAGAAAAAGCTGTAGAAATGTATAACTAGCAGGTGCCATAGCTCAGATACTGGTGACTTGCCGTGTTTTTTGTTACTTCCTTGGTTATTTTTGATGGAACAACTCACTGTCCTGTGTTGTCAACAGGAGAACCTACAGCAGAGATGCTGCTGGTGCCTGCTGATTTCTTCTGGACATTTGTGTTTCTAGGATAGAGTAGTTTAAAATAAAATTTTCACAAATCAATATAATTGACCTTACTTCTTTGGGAAGTCACTCAAGAATAACGTCTGAGGAAACAACTTACTCTGCCTCACAGCCCAAAATAGACTATTTCCACATTGATTCTTCTCGCTGGCTGCATGAAGAATAATCATCTCCTCACATTAATGTAGAAGTTATAGATTTCATTGGGTTAATGTGGCCTTCAAAACAGATTATCTGACTTCCACATATCTAGAGGAAGAAACTTTCCATTTTCAAAGATTTGCTTGAAAGGGACTGCTGAAATCCAAAGTATTCTCTGAACAGTGTTGAAAATGTACAGATTTTTCACTTGCCCCTAATAAACTTCCTAGAGAAATTCCTTTAATGTTATGCAAAACTAAAAAGTTTTCTAGTACTTGTTTTCAGTGTTCAGTATCTTATATGTATCTTTTTTTGTTTGTTTGTTTGTGTCCTATTATTTTGTTTATTTCAAGTAGTATTCCTTTGTAAAATCCAGGAAAATAGAGATTCAGGAGGATTTGAGGTAATGGCCTTTATTAATGAGTATCTATAAAGCTCCCAAAAGGTGCAAGATTTTAAATTCTTTACTCCCATTTTTGGCCTGTGAACTGTTATTAAAAGCTGTGTTTGAGTTGATGAAATGTGTGATCCGAGGAAGCACCAATCAATGAGAATAAGGGAATACTGACCTAGCCCCAGGAACTTCAAAGGAAATCAGTGGGGCTGCTGTGAATGAAGTACAGTGTTACTTGTCCTCAAAGAAGGGAAGATTAACTTTTATGTCAGATTTATTTCTAAGTGTAAGATAATTTTACATTTACACTTTCTGAATCAAACACAGTATCTAACAACAGCCCTTTCCAATTTTTTAGGCTTTATTTCGAATACAGCTGTTATTGGATTGAATTTGACTCCATGACATAAGCATTTAGAAGTCGGTTTTCAATGGAAGCTTCTTTTCTCAAAAGTACTTTTTTAGAATGAATATGTACAACCCTAGATAGGGCAGACAACATTCAGTGCATTTTATATTCTCGGATAGTTATGAAGTTTTTTCAGTCTTCTTACCTGTAAATTATTGGAAGCATATAATTAGCTGTATTCTTTTACTGCATATATAAGCATTCATTCCAAACAGCTTGGTGAGCTGAAATAGTACATTTGCACATGCTTGAACTACAAAAAAAAAATATGTATTCTGAAGAAGGATTGAAGAATCACCTTTGTGGTTTGGAACCTCACTTATGAATACAAGAGGTTCATCAGAGCATTGGTAATTTAAAATTGTGTTCTGGAAGGGCATACAAGAAAAACTGGTCATACATGACCTATCCAGTATTTTTTGAAAATTTGTTTGTTTGTTTAAAGTCTTTGAGATCTCAACATTTTTATCCCTTGGGAGATGATGATGGTTAAAGGATTAGTGTTACTAAGGGCACATTTCTGTCATGCAGGGCAGTGCCATGTAAGAAAACTTAGCAGGTGACAGATTTAGGCAGCATAATGCATACAAAATCATCAAAGTAACAGAACAATATCCTGTAATATTACACTTGGAATAATAAGCTCTGTCTCTCAAAAATCACTTTGCTATTTTCTATTCCAGCTTGGCACCCTATTGCACAGTATGACAGAGATGAAAAATGCACTTTCCGTTTCTTCCATACTGCACAGTTCTCCAGTATTGTTTCATTGAACTAATTCCCCAAATTGGTGATCTCTGCCAGTGATTTACTTTATTGATTTGTGGCCTTGTAATCTCAAAGAGTAGTGACGGTTACATTGCTGCTTTATTAGCATATAAGACTTTGAAGCATATTGAGGATCTTTGCAAGTCAGATTTCTTTGTTCTTTCTCTAACGCTTTCTAGGGCAGACATGCAACAGCGAAAGTCAAGATTTAAGTATATCCTAGGCAGAGTCATTTAAGGATCATAGAGCTGCTGTTGAACGATTCTTACTGAAGAAACAGATATTAAAATTAAGAATTTTTTTATATAGCATCTGTGAAATGGAGACATTTTTATGAAGGCGCTTTTTCGACATGATTAAGTGTAACTTAGAGCTCTGAGGCTTTTAGTGTTTTTTTTCATATCTCTTATTTTAAACAGGTAAATTTACTAATTGAATTAGCATACATTTTCTTTAGAAAACAATATAATGCACAGTGTAACCTGATGACTGCTGACATCTTTTAGAAAGCATACACCATTCATCAGACCAGAAATCCCAAGACAGAATCTGACTTTCCTGATGAACAATTCTATCTGGAAAACAAAACACAAAACTGAGCATTTCCAAGAGTTCCACTGAACATCAGAAAAGGTGGAAGATCTTCTTTTCTTCCTTTTTTCTTTCCTATCTATTTTTATACCACAAGACTCCTTGGTCTTCCACCAAGAAAAGCATTCCTGTTGTCAAACACAGACTGAATTAAACAGTTCTGTTAGCAAAACTTCAGCTAGCACTGATGCTCATTGTAGAACTTTAATTTGTTTGAATTTAATACAGCTTTATTTTTAATTCATGGCTTATTTTTAGTGTCTTGGAGTTGTTCTAGTTTCTGGTAGTCTTTGATCTTTCCCAGGCTTGCAGTATCAAGCTATAGTGTGCTTAAAATTAGTTTGACAAATCAATAAAGGGTCTTAGCATGGAAAGTGTAATTTTTATGTTTACAGAAATCATTTCAGTTTCTGGCCTTCAGCTTAGAATCCCCAGTAGCTTCAGGAGAGGAGAGGAAAAAAAAGCAATAGTGTTTCTGTTTCTGCTGTAATTTATTTCATGAATATAAAGTTAGTTGATTCTAATTTCTTTTATGCAAGGTTCAGACTATACTTTTTTCGCACCTGTTATGCTGTTAATAATACATACATGTATTTGTTTTTAGGTTGACCCCTTTCATCTTTTAATGATGAATTAAATGGAAGATTAAAGGCTGCTTTAAGTAGAATTGTCAAATCATTGCTTGCACTGACATCCTATCATGGTGACAGAGAGCAGTAATCATTCACAGCAGTCAATGCAACAGGAGCTTTTGAGTGACCTTAGTTTCTTTCCACTATATTACTTACTGTGGAGACATATTTTTCCATAACCTAATAACCTTGTATTATGTGCCTATGAGAGGGTTGTTGCAGCTCAGAAACCAATTGCCTTCAGTCTTGTGGAAACTCTACGGTCCATTCACAGGAGTTGTTTAGGCATCTCATAATGGTGGATTCACCATACCCAAAGGATAAGATGCTGTAGGTGAAAGATTTTTAATTATTTGATGAAATTTAAACATGAAAGAATATGTTTAAAACATAGTACAAATTATGCAGAACAGAAAGCAATAGGATATATTATTCAAATTTCTTTGTCTATTGAGAATCCTTCTTACACACCTACACCTTAGCTAGTAAAATTATTCTCTACAGCTTAATCAGACTTTTCTTATTCTCTTAGTAGAAATGATAAGTGTCAAATGCTTTGCATTACTTAGTTGAGATGGAAACATTCATTATTTGATTTCTTTTCCTCTTTTTTTTTTTTTTTTTTTTTTTTTTTTTGGAAAATTC
>VXAV01009745.1:127640-139303 GCA_013399715.1 Alectura lathami
GTCAAAAAAAATTTATGTGCAAATTGAGTAACTGATAGGAATATCAGCCATTCCATATTCCAAATAGTCATGAAGTGGGGGAGGGAGAGGAGACTGAAGAATTAGAAAGCTTTCTGTGTCGGTCTTCATTCATAAGGAGCAACTGAGAAAGATTATGGCTAAACAAACATCAATACAGATGTTATAAAACTGTTCTTGAATAACATTTCTATTTATACAGCACTTATTGTGTACAAATTAGTTGTGAATCTGTTCAATGTACTGTTTTTTCTTTAATTTTGATGATTAAGCAGCTTCTTGGAGAATTAAGCACACAGTGAGTAAAGCTTGAAGCAAAATACATATTCAAGTATGTGGCATTTGCTTGATCTCAGTCTAAAAAGATTTTGATTTTCCCACAAGTAGGCTCAGGAAAATACTGTTTTGGAATGCATGACAACGAACAGCAAACCACACACATAAAGAAGTGCTTGCACTACCCTTGTTAAGTTAATAACCTTTGTTAATTATACCTTAAGAAATATTTAGGCATTTCCATGCATAATACAGCATAACAAGAAAGGAAATTTTCAAATGATAAATTATTTTAAGTACCGGGGATTAACAGGATGTCCTTGGTTTATACTCCAATAATGTGTATAAACCAAATTTCTATTTTTTATGGAACATTGGTAATTTGTTATGAGAAAGGGTGTATTCAGAGAAAGGAATTAACATTTAGTGATTGGTGGAAAAACATTGTTTGTAAAACATTTGTTGCAGGAGGTCTTTTTTGTGGTTTTTAATTCCTGTCACATTACATTTCTCTTCCATACTTTGCTGAAAATCATCCTCCACTCATTTAAGCCTAGAGCCTTCTATACCTATGACATTTTTTTTTCTTTATACATCCATTTGTAACCTATGGCTTACATCACATATCTCCTCAATCCTGATGCTTCCACAGTTCCAAATTCTATTAATCCAACTCCAGCTGCTCACCTACCCAGTCATCCGCTTTCAGGCATCTTACTTTCATATTCCCCACACATTCTCCACCAACCTCCACAGCAGTATGTGCACCCTGACAATTCTGCCAGTTTCTTCTACCATCCAGCCAGCCTCATCCAGTGTTGCAGTCACTCTTTCTGTTGTTCCAGGTGTGTATTTCTCCCCCACTCCAAAGAAAATGGAAGGAAATCTCCTAATGACTTTGTGACTTAATATTTCATCTCCTCTTCATATCAGAAGTAATATCTAGATATTATTACTTACGTGTGTTCTAACTTCCTAATTCTCTAAAAGGTTTTTTTACTGCTTTGTGAAGAGTCCTATCCTGGTCATCCTTGCTGGCTGGGTATGCCAAATGTGTGCTTGCAAAGTCAAAAGAACTACAGAAAATCTGTAAAAATAAATAAAACCCAGTTATTTAAGAGGAAGAATCAAACTGACATTTTAATCAAGTGCCTGACAAAGAGCAGCTACTCAGGGGAGATGCTGTTTTTCACTGATAACTTAAAAATTTGAAAATTGTGAAATTTGAAAATATTACCTGTGAATAGTACAAAATCACTGTCCTACAAAGAGGAAGTTCAGTATGCCATTCCTGCAGATATTTGAGCAGGAATATTTCCTGCTTTGGCAGGGGGATTGGACTAGATGATCTTTGGAGGTCCCTTCTAATCTCTGACGTTCTGTGATTCTGTGAATATTTTGCTATAGCAGAAGTGGTGGGAAAGTTTACCTACTTTGCTGCCAGGCCTGCTTTGATTTTTGCTCCTTATGTTTGTTCAAAGACTTAGCTAAAAGAAAAGTCTGTATACCTGCAGTACAGGTTTTGTGTAATGTTCTTTCTTTTAGAAGACAGCTTTGCTACTGAAGATTTTTTTCCTCTCACTGCATTATTATTTTTCAGCTGTTCTTTAATTACTTTGGGTTTCCTGAGGCAACATGTTCTAAACAGAAGCAATCACAGTTTAGCCGGTTGGGAGCTCTGCGCAATAAAGCATTACCAGCAGCTCTAATTCAGCTAAGTTTTTTATTTGTTTTTAAGAAGTCATCCCTCATTAGCCAGGAGAGTGTCTTCAGATCCAAGAATATTTCTGAACTTTTGAACCAAGGTTGATCAAGCTAGTCCCTGGCTTGCTACAGAAGTAGCTTCTAGCTGATGCCCATGCATGGAGAAAGCTGCAGTGCCAGCTGCCAGTGACACAGAATCTAACTTAGCTCAGAATTTACCACTGAACGAGATGTACTCTTACCACTTTGCAAGGACCACTACATTGTGCTGATATAATGTGAGAAGATTTTTTTTTTTTTTTCCCACCAGTACTCTCTTCCAGAGATCCCCCAAGGAAAAGAATTTGCGCTTGTGTAGATCATCTGCTGGCAGAAGATAAATCTCACTGCAAAGTCAATACTGTCGGCTGCTGCAGTCTGTCACTTGGTGAAGTTCTCTGCCACCCCCTCTTAAACAACAGCTTTTTCTGAACTTAAACTTCTAAGTATTACTGCTTTAAGTAATAACAGATAGGATGTGTTGCCTTCGTTGCATCTGATCATGGCAGAATTACACAGATGCAGTTTATCTTAACAAACAGAATGGCTGTTCAGTGCTTTCTCATGTAGTCCTTGAAACCTATAAAAATAGTATTTAAATATTGGTGGTTCACTCTTCTGTCTGATAGGTAGAATTTCTTCAAGACTTCTCCATAGTTTCAGACTCACAAAAAATGTATGCCTGACAGACACAATCCTGAAGTTTCTTCTCAGCTTTGTCTAATATCAGCATTTACCCAAAAGATATATTAGCACCAAGCTTAGAAGGAGGAGAGAACCCCGGAGGGCAGGAACCACAGAGCATTCTCTCAGTTTAAGCTGGAAGGAAAAGCACTTTATCATGGACATCTTTTAATAGAAAGTGTTTCAGCTGAGTTTTCATAATTAAAATGTAGCAGAATGAGGATTGCTTCTAAGACTTCTTCACTGAAATAACTTAGCAAGAGAATAGTGACTACAAAAGCTGTTCTCATATAGCGAAGATAGTGTGAAGAGTCAAAACAAACAACAACAACAAAACACGGAAGTATCTGTGAGGTTAATGAGCTAATCAGCCATCAGTCTGAGCCACAACCATTTTAGGTGCTGTATGTTATCTTAAAAGTACCTACTGTTCAGAAAATGGTGAGTAGTCATTCTTTGGAAATCGAGTTCCTTGTGGTTTGGTTTGAAACCACGAAGTAAAGGCACATATGCCTGAAAATGCTAATTTTATAAATCTTGGCTAATAATTATTTATTAATTTCTCTCCAGCATGGACTGGGGATTTTTTCTACTTTTTTCTTTTTTTATGGCGCATTCTCTTTGAATCCAGATTGTCTATAAACCTTCCCCTGCTTCTCCCACCACAGACTTACATTTGCTTCCCAACAAGACCTGTGTTTATATATACAATGACATAATCTTTAATCACATTATTGAATCTTTACTCACAAGACCCTCTGCTTTTTTCAATACAGAAAAACCCTTGATGGGAGATAATTGAATTTTTGGTTTTCTCTGTGCATATTATTCAGGCACACCCCTAGATGCAGAATTATTTATCTTCATTATAAGGTTTTCTTTGCAGCTTCTAGCTACAGTGCCCAAATATTTCAAAAATGTTTCATAACTAGTTCCACAATTACTACTTCTTGCATAAAGCTATCTGCTTTCCAACTAAACAGTGAAATAAGATAATCTCCATATTTTGGAGCCTCAGGTTGGAAATGTCCAAAACCTTGCTTTTCAGAGTCGGAAAAATGAAGAATCTCTATTTGAAACAAAAAGCACAACAAAAAAATCAACAAAACGTTTCTCCTGTACAGATCCCTAGCAGTCAGGCCAGCAAAAGTGTGACAGGTCAAACTAGCCAAATAATCAGACAGCCTAGAAAGTGTCTATTTACAGATATACGCCCTGTGGCACATTAAGTGGGTGTCATTTCACTGGGCCTTGTAAGCAAAGCATAATTCATACCTGTACTTAACAACCCCAAAAAATCTTGTGGAAGGCTCTGTGTGTGTGTGCATGTGTGTGTATGAACTAACAGTGAGAAAATTCTGCAGCAGAACAGAGCTCATGTGACAAAGGCTTAGAGGGATTTGATGATACGTCTCTGAAACTTGTAATAAGTCTGAACATGGGAGATGCTGGAATGGTTAACCGCCTGAGCGGCTCATACTACAGCATCAGATCAAGGGGAGAAGCTCTGCAGAGAAGACTTAACTTCTGGTTTCTTTAAGTTGCAGAGCCACAGAAATCACTGTTAGCATGTCTGCTCATGTTTGCAGTTAAGCAGAAAACTCTTATAGGCTGAAAGCTCAGGGAGTTTCTTTCCTTAAGGGCAAGATATGATTCAGAGAGAGTTTGCCTGTAAAAGCAGTGGACAGTGGGGGAAAGGGAAGCAAGGAAGTGATAGAAGACTGGGGATATTTGTGAATAGTTAATTAGTCCCTCCCTGATACAAATCAGAATGTGATTTAGATCCTCTTTGCTTGGCAGAGATAGGGCCTTTCTGCATTTTAAAAGAGAAAGAAAATATGACCCAGAGTACAGCACCTTAGAGAGATTACTCAGCCTGTTTCAGTATCTTCCAGTGCACAGGCCTAGCTGGCAGCAAAGCCACAATTTTTGCAGATTTCGCAGGCAAGGAAGTAGCAAATATTTCTCCTATGAGATAGTTACAGTACATAAGCTAGCATAATTAGTGTCAAGTCCTGAATGCAATTATTGCATGCATAAACAAATATAATATGTTGGTCCAAATCTTTCAATTTCCCTCTGCCTTCTTATACATGCCCAGAATATAGAAATCTTCTGATTCAAGCTAGATGCCTTTTGGGAAATTAAAGTCTTTGGATTTACTAATAGTGTGTTAGAATAGTCTCATTAATAATGAGCCTCCAAAACCCATCTGTTTACCTAAAAAAAGAAAAAAAAAAAAAAAGAAAAAGAAAGAAAGAAGAAAAACTAATCCTCTGATCACAGATATGATGCTTTACCTTGCTAATTTCCTTCATAAGAATCAAAATATTTGCTTGGAGGTACAGAGAAATGATTTTGGAAAGAAATATTTTCATGAGGGTATGATGGAGAAAAGAAAATTCTCAGATTCTTTATTAGCTAAGATTTACCTTTCTCCTCAACAAGACTAAATCACAAGCTGAGATTTATCAAATTATGCAGAGTTTACCACAGTTTTACTTCAGGAGGCTGGATGATAATAAATTTGGTCCTGAACAAACTACCTTTCATTAGAAGTTAACCTGGGAAATAAAATATTTAGCGTTGTTACCACCCCATATATGAAAACTGCCCTGATTCTAAGTAATTTCTCTTTTCTTCCCTCTAAACCTGTCCCATATCACTTTGTTGGTAACTAAAACTTCACTGTTCCTCCAGTTTTTCATTGCTCCTAATAAATAAATAAATATATTATGATAACATTTCTAGCTAGCAAGTTCTGGGCTGTTCTTAGCAGGAATGTGACAAATATGTGGCTGTTCCCAGGTAGTATTTTCCAGCCTGTAGTGGTAGATCTCTGAGTGGAAATTACAAGTCAGAGCTTGATTTTACAAGCAGTACATTGCTTGTGTGTTTTCTCTTATTTGTATATTAGCAAACTGGGATCCTCTAATATACATTCTGCACAATTCTGCCCAGAAATATAAAACTATGGTGATCTGTGATGTCACTGGGATAAGTTCTGGTTTTGCTAATTTCGTCCTTGTTACACAGTTTCTGCCTGTTCTTCTGTGTTCTCAAAAGGGGAAGAGAACTAAATGTTTAACCGTCCCGGCTCAGTCCCTCTCCCTCCCATTCCCTTTTCTCTTTGTCTTTTTACAAGTTTAACATTAACATTTTATTTTCTTGTAGAAGCTTTACTGACTTTACTGAATGAGCTGGTTTCATGCCCTGATCCAATGTCTACTGAAGTGAAAGTGAAGATTACCACTTATTTCAACTTAATGCACCAGATTGGGCCTGTAATTAATTTATACTCCTGTCCAACGGAAAATGTTGGAAGGGTTTATTTTTGACTCCTTTAGCAATGGTTAATAGGTCCCCAGTTTTTATTAGATTTAGTAGGTAAATTACTTATGCAAATGTGTCAGACAGGTTGTTAGTTTTCCAGGGTCTGGTGCAAGGCCCATTAAAATCAATGTCTTCTCATTTACCTAAATGGACTTTAAAGCAAGCTCTGATACAGCTGAGCTAATGCTGCATAATAGCATGTGGTAACATTATTTCATGCTTTCTGGTGCTGATTTTAACGCCAAAGTCTATTTGTCTTAATTAGAATTCACTGTTATAGGTGGCACATAAATATATATGGAGACGTACTCTGCACCTTGGTATCGGAACAAGTCAGACAGAAAATAAATGCGTAGCATGCATGTGTTGCCTCATGTAAATTAAGCATGCTTGTTTGTTGCTGGCTGTACTAATGACTGTGGAATACAAACATTTATATTGTATTATATTATCATTTGGGTAGTAGCAGCTATGCTCTTTCCTGTGGCTGGACTCGTGTGCCGCATGTTGAAACTTGGCATGCAGTCAGGATGCAGGATCAGTACTGTGTGCCCAGTCATACTCTGTGGATGACAAAAACAACAGTGCAACAAAGCATCTGCGTACAGCAAATGTTAATTGGTGTACAGAAAATATTCCTGAAACATTTCACGGGCATTTAATAAATCCCCATCCCACAAATATCTAATTTTATCACTGACCATAAGCACTTCATTTACTGCAGATATTTCACACATTAAAGTCTCCTTATATCCAAATCATCAACTCCTGAACTCCTTTTAGTGTAACAAATGTTTTGATGATTAACACATTGAAATGAAAACATCCCTAAAAGCACCCATTTTATCTGATAATGATATACAGGTATATTCAGCTGTAGTTATTGCACTTCATGAAGCAATACATACAAAACATGGTATCAGATTCTTGCTTTTTGTACCCGTCTCAATGTACTGAGCTTGCATGGCAAGATTTTGGTAGTGGGAGGCTGCAGGGGTGGGCTCTGTGAGCAGAGCCCAGCAGCTGCCCCATACCAGATCAGAGCCAGCTCCAGCTGCTCCAAAAGAGACCCGCCGCTGGCCAGAGCTGAGCCCTGAATGACTCTGTCTATGCCTCTGGGAGAGTAGATTTAAGAGAGAGAAAAAACTGCTGCACAACAGCAGCTGGGAGAGAGAAGTGAGAGAGAAGCAGCCCTGCAGGCACCCAGCTCAGTGCAGGAGGAGGGCAGGAGGTGCTCCAGGCACGGAGCAGAAGCTCCCTGCAGCCCTGTGGCGGAGCAGGCTGTTCCCCTGCAGCCCGTGGGCACCCTGCAGAGCAGATCTCCACGGACAGCCTTGGAGCAGCCCACCGGGCAGCAGGGGGATGTGGGCTGAAGGAGGCTCCACGTGCAGCCCCTGGAGAGCCCCTGCAGGAGCAGGCCCGCGGCTGGAGTTGCAGCCCATGGGGAGGAGGCCGCGGTGGGGCAGGAGGCCTTGGGGAGCTGCTGCCCACTGGGGTCCTGTGCTGGGGCAGCTCCTGAAGGGTTGGCCTCATGGTGCGGAGCCATGCTGGAGCAGGGCTTTGAGAGATCCAGGCTGTGGGAAGCCCATGCGGGATCACTTCGGGAAGGACGGCACCTGTAGGAGGGACCCAATGCAGAGCACAGACAGAGTGACCATGGAGGAGTGGCAGAGATGAAGTGTTACAGGCTGACCACAGCCCTGTTCCCCTGTGCTTCTCAGGGGGAGGAGGTAGAAAAGGATCGATGGAGGGAAGATGTTTTTATTTTGCTTTGTTTCTCTCTGCTCTACTCTGTTAGTACTGGACAATAAATTATATTAGTCTCCCTGAATCTGTCTTGGCCATGACAGTAGTTGTGGAGTGATCTCCCTGTCCACATCTCATCCCTTGAGCCTTTTCCATTGTATTTTCTCCCCTAGGTCCTTTGAGGAAGGGATGTGAGAGAGTGGTATGATGGAGTTTAGTTAGTCATCAGGGAGAAACCACCACACACAGCTAGCCAATTTCTCTTCAAAGTGTGAGGGTGCTGGTAGACCAGCATTTCTTGGTCCTTAGGTTATACCTCACCCAACGTGGCTGCGTGAGCAGTTTACATAAAGGGTTTTAGGACTCAATTAAAAACTAAGTTTTTAGGATATAATTAAAAAGTATTTTTATGATGTTCACGTAGATGTTATGTGCACTTTTTAAAACATTTTCTTTAATTTTGGTTGTTTGTTAAATGCAGTGTAAAAATAAGTGTAAAACGAAACAGCGAGTTCAGAGTAAAATAAATAAGGACATATCCTTAGCTTGCTACTTAAAAAATCATTACTCCTTTAGCTATAATGGAACATCAACAATTTGCTGCTGTTTTCCTACAGATCTAATTCCAGAGCAGAGGTTATTTTCTCTGAAATTGTTTTTGATTAGTCTGCTTTTCATCTGTGTGCTAATCCTGAATGCATTCCTGAGGATCTCCAGTCCCGGTTTTCAGTGGTCATGCAGCCCGGATGCAGAAAGCTAAGCTTTTATCTTGTGTTTCTTAGAAACACATCACTGTCAGTAGATTTATCTCCAAATCCTTAAACAGCTTCAAATAGATGCTGCTTTTTAAAAAATGTAACCTGTACAATATCTCTTCCACTTCTGAATGAGGCCTGAAAATTAGGGTCACACAGCACTCAGGAGATGAGTGCTGGGTTAGGAACATCTTTTCCACACTTGGAGAAAGGTGAGGGAAATATTTTTCCGGCATGCCAACGTTAGGCAATTGTTGAGTTTAACAATTTTAATTTTCTGAAATTGCCCATGGGCCACAGATGTGTAGCTCAATTTGCACTGAAGAAAACACATTGTAGAGTCTGTTGTTATGTAACCATCATATACATCTATAGAGTGGATATAGTTTTCAATTTTATATACAGAAGTTTAAAGTTCATTTCTAAACCTGAGTGAAGTGAGTGCATCCCTGTGCAACTCAGGATCATGGAGGATATTTGTCACTAGTCTCTCATTAGTGCCAGCTCACTTTTCCATGTAAACCACATTACAGTGTCAACATTTTAACATTTTAGTTCAATTCTTCCTAGTAACAAGGAAATAGAATGAATACTATGTTGTATATGAATGAATGCCACTGTTTAGAATGAAATATGTCAGCAGCAGATAAGGCAATTATGAGCCTAAAATAAATAATTACATAGCATCTTTAAATGTAAGCAATTAGTTTTGCATTAATTATATGTTGCTTGTAATTTCTTTTTAGTTTTTAATTAGTTAATGATTTTCTAGATTTATGTATTCCAATTAGCTTTAACAGTTAGATATATACAAATTAATATCTTATAAATGGTCAAACATTTTTAACAGGCACAGTTAACAGTTAAGAAAAAATTAGAGCCTACTTTATGTAAAGAAACTAGATTGAACTGGGAATAGTTTTATGGCAATCACAACAATTTAAGAAATGTCACCCAGAGCACAATTTTTCTATTGCATCTGAAACCAAGTGGATATATACTAACTAATATGTAATGTGAGTTCTTAAGCAAGGTGATTTTCTTAAGGCCTTTGTGGTGTGTTTCCATCTTACTTATAGTTCTGATCCAAAATGATTTTTCTGATTTCAGGGTATTGCTTTGGATTTTTATTAAGGTACAGAAACATAAAACAGAGTCAACAAGACCTCTGGTTAACCTTACCCCTAATTTAACCTCCAGCATAAACTGAAGACATCTTCACTGCTCTTGGTGAATACTGCGTGCTTGAAAATAATTTGTATGCAAGTCAGGAGGATCTTGTTTCTGTGCATTATTTTCTACCAAAAATAGGGAATCACAATAGAAAAAATATAATCCATGATTTAGTAAAGCTGTGAAGCATTTGCTTATCTGCTGATTTTAGTATGGGATCATTTACCTGCATAAGAACTTTCTGTGATTGAAACCATAAGGGTAAACTGATCAGTGCTACAAAAGCCCAAAGACAATTTAACATTCAAGGCTTATAACAATACTTTCAAGCCCTATTGAATTTAAGAATAGATTTCCAATTTTGTTGTAGAACAAAATCAGACAAATACCTAGCAAACATATAATGAATATGTTAGACAGTGGAATGAAAGTGAGTTAAAAATGATCACAAATGTGCTGTAAACGCAATCTTTACTGCAACAAGTGGCCATAGGAAAAGCCAATGTATTAACAGTGTAGCTGCAGTTTGCTAAGAAGTTTTGTGGGGTTAATTTCCACTGTATCAAAACACAGACAAATTAAAGCTGGACTACACAACTACAGAAGTGCATCCCGTAGTGGAAATGACTGCAGAATGAGTCATTTTCACCATTTAAGTACCTCCTAGATATTATGGAGTACAGGTTCAGAAGTAACAGAAGAAAAATTATGCTATCTAATATAATAACTCTGTATTTTTCCAGAGCTAATGCAAACTACAAATAATAAAAAAAAAAAGATTAGGTTTTAAGAAGTTTTTGGTTCTGTTTTTAATACTGCCAGTTCTATGTCAATACAGAGAGAAATATGTTCTCCCAATGCCTTCCTATATATTTCGCTGATATCTTGGCAGAATTGTGACCTTACGTATAAATTCTTTGTGATGTACCCAGTTATAACATCTTCATATACTACTGTTATTAATGATCTGCCAAAATTTAGGAACAATTTTTTTTTTTTTTAAATCAAAATTCTTTTTACTGTCTTCAAAAATAGATTATTTAAATGTCTATAATTAACTATCTAAAGATAACATTTGCTAGCCTTTTGAAGTAGCAGAAGTGAAAGTATTTTTTTGAGAATAACACATTTATAGTAATACGTCTTGCAAATACATTTTTTTGTCCCTTTAAAAAGTACATGCCTTTAGCAGTTTTATGATTTAATTCTGACTACAAACAAGCCAAATAGCAGGTTATTATTTTCACCATGTCAAAATCCATTGTTTTATTTGCAGATTATGACTAATGTATGGAATACATCTTGTCTGGCAACATGAGAGAATTTAACAACCCTAGCAGTGTAAGATGATGTCAGAAATGTTGTTTTATATGAAGCTTAAAATTGCATTTGTGCGACATGAAGTCAACATGAAGATCAAAGATTGCTAAGCTAGTAAGGGTCAGTGTTAGGCAGCAGAGTTTGAGCTCTTATTCCTTGTAACTGTTTTGCAAGTGACCAGATGGTAAACTAACATTATGTATTCATTTTATCTGAATGCATTAGCAGTTCACCTTTGGACAAAATGCGATTGATATTCATGATGCAGGTATTTTAAAAACAGAACATGTTTCAGCAAGGTTCTCCCACAGTAAAACTACATTCTGGTAGCGTAGAATATATAATCTGACTCCTATGCCCAGTGGATTAAAAGTAGCAAAATAATGCTGAACTCCATGTTTCATGCCTTCATGAAGCTGTAGCATTTGACTTCTGAGGTTAGAGAGTAATGCTTGCACCTTTCCCAAAGGCAAGCTAAAACCCACTCACGAACTTTTGCACTCAATCTGCTTTGCTTCATCCTCATTTAACAGGAAAATTACCATCTTTTTCAGATGTGCTGTCATTGGTTTGTTCTTCTCTGCTTCTAACAATAGTCATATGCATTACTTTTTT
>VXAV01009745.1:147945-160479 GCA_013399715.1 Alectura lathami
AAAAAAAAAACGAATACAATTTCTGGGGTGGAATATAAGAGTCATTAGAAAGTGTCTCAAGATATCTGACAGTTTTCATTTACACAAGATATCACTCTGTTTCCACTGGGAAATTACAGGAGACTTTTAAATTGCAAAGAAAACAATGCTGTTCTTTATCACATTTTTGTCCTTCACATACTATAGTGAATCTTGCCAAAGAGTTTGCCAAATTACGGAAGAAGGGACTGTCCTGTCAGGGTATCTATCTTAGTCAGAACCAGACATTAAAGTTTGTCTCTTAGTCTCTAGGTAACTCACATTAATAAGCCTGCTGACAAAATTTCAGTTTCTGAAGAACATTTTTCTTTCAAGAGAGATGTATCCGTTACTGGATGAAGAGTTGTTATAAATAACAGACTCAGCAAATACTGGCACTTTCATATATGATGCAGGGACTTTCATATATGAGTCCTTTGACTTAGCTCTCAGAAAATGTTGTTAATTACATGCAGATTTCCCAAAGAATCTCCTATAGTATAGATAAGAGAATTACCTCTGTGAGAAGTTTGGAGTATCAAGGTGGCTGTTTCAAAATTTCCTGGGAAACAGAGAGGGAATTAAAGACATGGGGGAGGTTACAGATAAAATGGAAAGGATAGGCAGCAGAAAATAAAGGGACTTTGAATAGCCAAAGAGTTTACAAGATTCAATTATTGATCATTAAGAAAATTACTTTTAAAGGCAGGGCACTCGGGGTGTACTCAAGATTTCTGGGATATTAGAAAGTTATGAAAATTGAATTTATATTAGGTCTTGCAAATGAAAAGAAATCAAATTAACAAGTGCTTCCTTGTCCACAAAAATAAAAGATGTTTGGAATAGTAGACAGTAAATAGGGAGCAAGATATTAAATTCTGATGCATAGGTAATTGGCCTGAAGGCATAGAAATGAAACTGACTCAACTGATGAGCCAAGAGCTGTGCGTGCTGGTGTTGGGGGGATAGATAATCTTCATTCAAGAAAAACATTACATGTTGCAATGTTGGAAGGTTTTCTGAAGCCTGCTTTTTTGTTACATGATTGAAAAATAACAAACGGAGAAGAGAAAAATAGCCAGATGAGGAGTCTGATAGCAGTACTATGTAAGACTTTATAACATTTTGAAGAAATTAAGCATGTGTATAATAACAACGGAGTTAGCATTTCTGAAGTAAGTTTCTGCATGGTATTAGAAAATCCCATATCAGCATCATGAAAAGAAAGAAAGGGTAAAAATATTCCTTAAATACGAAACATGTAAAAGTATCCAAGTATTTGTTTCCTAAGGAAAAAAATGAAAAACCTAGAAATTAATGCAGATCTTTTTTTGTCCTCAGTTCTTAGTTTATGTTTCCTGAAAAAGAGGATCCTGAAAATGATAGATTTATGTGGAAATTTCTTTCCTGGGAGCAACTGCTCTTCTAGCCTGCAGGCTGGATCAGGAGAAATAGCAGAACAAGATTTCAGGAAGAGTGTGGATAATGCCCTGATTCAGAAGTGACAGAGGAGAGACTTCCTAGATAGCCAAGGGTAGCTGTATGGAGATAAAGTGACCCTAGAAGTCACAGAGTTTGACTAAAATGAGTACGACTTGCTCTTCTGTGACACAGAGGACAAGAACTTTTGATGGCATATCCTTCTCCTTCTATTTTGCCTTACACAATGGATTCAAATCTTCCTCTAGCTGAGATGTTTGTGTTCTAGTTCCTGTTAAATAAAACCTGACTCTTGGCTTGAAAAGTCCCTTTGGCCTTCTCTTAACATAGCTAAATGAAATGAAGTCTGGACAGACTGCAAGACTTTGGCTGTTTCAAGGTTCCATCATATTTATATGAAAACCAAGATCACTGTTAATCTTACCTTAGTCTAAGGTACTTTGATAGAAAATATAACGAATTTAGAGCAGTTATACTCTTTAACACCAAAGAGTATAAAGAGAATGCTTTTGTTAATGTCTGAACTGTAAACAGGCTCTATCCTGAAGCAGAAAATGTAATTACATTCACTGCCATGTAGATAAAAAATCAAGTTATAAATTAAAAATATATCTTCATTAAACATTTTGTAAATCATGTTGAATATGTACCATCTAGCTAACTGAGCTGTGGAGATTAGAATTTCAAGGAGTCATTATACATACGTAATTAATTACAGTCAGATTTGTAGTTGTGTATCTAAATGACACAAAGTACAGAAAATGAATTATTTTGGTTTTTTACTTGTGTGATAAAAGTGAAAGTGTTGCTTTTCACTTTTATGTTTTAGAAAAAAGAAATTGATTTTACATGGTTATAACTGAGTCATATTTTACTTATTCTCCTTAGAAAAGCTACAGGCAGCATGGTCCCCTGTTTTTTACATTTTTCATTCTTCGAATCAGTCCTTTATTATAATCACAACTGTCTTAATGAGCAAATAAATATTTTATTCCCAGTGGCATAATAATAGTGTTCCACGGAAATAAAAACATTGCTTTTTGTAGTTGAGACTTTTTCTCAGAATCTGATTTTGTCTTCAAAGCTGTAACTTCTGCTATGCAAAATAGATTACTGAGAAGAAACCCTACAAAATGGCACACAACTTTAACTACAGTAGTCTTGTAGCAGTCTTGTTCAATGCCTTTTCCAGTCAAGAATTACATGTGCCAAAGGATGGAAATTCCATGTTCACTCTGGACAATGTCTTCCAGCATGGAATGAATACTTTTTCTAGACTTCGTTGCCTTTCAATACACTTTCACATGTGCTTTCTTATTGGATGTTTGAGGAGAGATGGTGATAGTTGTGTTTAAAACACTAAAAGTGGGAGATTGTTTAAATACCACATGGTGTGCCATGAAAAAGGAGTGATTACAGTATTCCCAACTAAGAAAATAAAGTGTTTGGAAGCATCTACCCTGTCATCTGGTAGAAATAAAAAGCCTAGAGGACAAGACAGACACATCCAATTCATGATTAGAATGAGTTTACAAAGGGAAAAGATGACGTTTCTCTTTTCAGCCGTTCGTCCTGTTGCTCTCAGAGATTCCCACATCAGCTGCAGGTAGGATTGCTGCTGTATCAGCTGCTGAATCACTCAAGTTACAAACTGCTGAAGCAAAGCAAGCCGAGACTGATATCACTTTTCCCTAAGGATTTTCCTTTACATTTACTGAGCAGATGTGATAAGTAAACTGATAAAGATATATCTACCCAAGAAGATATACCTACCCAAGAAATGGGTGGATAGTTTCGCTAGTGATGCAAAAGTAATGTAGATAGGGGAGGAATGGAACAAAGATGTAGCAATTGAGTGAAAAGGAAAGCTATGATAAGTAGTCAAAAAGATAAGACACTGAAAAGGGATGATAAACTCAGATTAGGCTTCTGGGGAATGAAGACAAAGACATATTCATATATGGAGATGTGTATACAAACATAAATAGCTAACATAGAGAATTATATTCATAACTTTCCATTACCCACGTGCCATCTGAATAAAATAACAAATTCAGTTTGCTTGAGTTGTGTTAATCTGAGAATGAAAACACAGTATCTCCATTCTCCAGCATAAACAAGATACAGTTTGTTGTGAAAAAAATATACAGGGTGTTGATGCTGATGTAAAACTTTCCTAAAATTTCTGTCTATATCCTGTATTATTTTTTGTTTATTCTTTATCCTTTCTTATTCAGAAAACTTTCATGGAATCAAAATAATGAAATAAAAATAATAAAAACAGGAAAAAAAAAAAACTAATGTTTTTCTCAGACAAGTATAATGGAATGTATAGGGAAGTTTACCACCATCTTCAGTGGGTCAATGGCATCCTATGAAGTGAGTGGTCAGAATCAGGTGACTGCTGAATCCAGTGATTTCAGAAGGAATCCGACTTTCTTTATTCCAAACATTATATTATGTCTATAGGTAACTATTAAAGTTTGACTACACTCGATTAAGGATCAGATGTTTTACTCAATTAAATAGATATGACTGCACAGATCTAAAGCTTTGTTTCACAACAAATGTTTTGGTCATATTTTGGAGAAATCTCTAGCACCAGATTCTCAATTAACTATTGAGTTTGGGTCATTTTTGTATAGAAAATTAAAGCCCAAGGTATCTTCAAAATTGCCAATGAACAAACTATCTTATAGTTTGCTCCGTCTTCCTGAGTGGCTCATTGTCAGAGCTGGAATAGAAATAATAATGGTAAGATGCAGTTTATGTGTAGTGCACTTGCCAAGCTGGAAAACAAACTGTGACCTAGATATTTTCAAATTCTCTCTTTATGATATCTTTGCTGAGTGAGTAGTTTTCTTTTCTTTTTTCTCTTTTATTTTTTTTTTCATCAGCTAACATCAAACTGTGAGAATAAAAGTAACAGTGTGTTTCCTGTTAAAAGGTGAAATTAGTACTTTACCAACCCCATTGCAACTCTCAAGATCAAAGTGAGAATTATATTTGGAGTCTGATAAAAATAATTGGTGTTTTAACATGAAGATACTGTAATCTCATTCAGAATGATATTATAGGCATAATTTAGCAGATATACTGTCAATTAAATGGGTATATAAGAATGCTTATGGGAATTCTTTTTCTCTTCAGTTGGATTTCCACTTCCCACAAAACTGCATCAGTGGTGCTTAAGATGTTAAAAGTATTCAGACTCTCTGATAAACATCCTATAATCCTATTTTGATTTTCAATTCCCTCTTTAAAACAAAGTCAGTGAAGTGATATACCTACAATATGTAGGCAACCGGGGTGAGTTATTATTATCACTAAGTGAGGGAGGAAAAATGTCTTGTGCACACCTTTACCTCAGAATGACTTATACTCCTGAAATATGTATATCATTGCAAGTAAAATTCAGGAAATAGGTTTATCTACAGTGGAGACAAGCTCAGGATCTGGGAAGTGTAAGGAGAGGATGCCTGTTAAGTGATAATGAGAGCAATTTTTGCAAGGGAGGATGGTAATTAAAGTTGGTTATTGGATATTTGCCCAAGTATGAAGGTTCTCTGAAGGGTTAGTTCTATGAACTCCAGATGCTGAAGAGAAGGAAATATAAAAAGCTTTAAAATTTTTGGTTCTGATTTCATAGAATCATAGAATCATAGAATGGCTTGGGTTGGAAGGGACCTCAGAGATCATCTAGCACCAACCCCCCTGCCGTGGAAAGGGCTGCCAGCCACTAGCTCACTACATCCAACTGCCCAGGAACCCATCCAGCCTGGCCTTGAGCACATCCAGGGATGGGGCATCCACAGCTTCTCTGGGCAGCCTGTGCCAGCACCTCACCACTCTCTCAGGGAAGAATTTCTTCCTGATGTCCAACCTAAACCTCCCCTCTTTCAGTTTTAGCCCATTCCCCCTTGTCCTACCATTATCCCCCTGTTTAAAAAGTCGGTCCCCCTCCTGCCTGTAAGCTCCTTTCAAGTACTGGGAGGCCGCAATGAGGCCTCCCCGGAGCCTTCGCTTTTCCAAGCTAAACAATCCCAACTCCCTCAACCTTTCCTCACAGGAGAGGTGCTCCAGCACTCTGATCATTTTGGCGGCCCTCCTCTGGACCCGCTCCAACAGCTCCACATCCCCTCTGTACTGGGGGCCCCAGGCCTGGACACAGGACTCCAGGTGAGGCCTTCCAAGGGCAGAGTAGAGGGGGACGATCACCTCCCTCCCCCTGCTGGCCACCCCTCTCTTGATGCAGACCAGGATGCCATTGGCCTTCCTGGCTGCAAGAGCGCACTGCCGGCTCATGGCCAGCTTTTCGTCGATCACAATGCCCAAGTCCTTCTCCGCAGGGCTGCTCTCAAGGAGTTCTTCTCCCAATGTGAACACATACCTGGGATTGCCCTGAAATCTCTGAAATCATTTTCAAAAGAGATAAAAATAGACACCTTTTGAAGTATTACATGCCAGGGAAGGTGACAAAAAAAAAGAGTTGCAAAGATTCTTGTCCTACAGCCCTCTGTCCTTCACATCCATGTGGCTATCTTTTAGAACTTAAAAACATCTCTGCATATATCCATCCATAAGCCTATAAATTACATCTTTTGGATTATAAGAAATCAAATAATTGTTAATACAGTCTAGGTTCAGATATTCTTACTTACCTTTCCAACTCAGTCTTCCTAGGTTTAAATAAAGAACAAGAGATAGTACTTGGTCTGAAAATCTGTATTCTCTTACCCTAAGATTACCTCTGCATGTCTGCCTATCAAAACCTCATTTTCAAGGATCAGCTCACCACTAGTTATCTCTCTGGGAGGTACCTGGAGGCTACAGGTTGGATATATCTGATGCAATGTTTCAAGAATGTTGTAAGGTATGTAGGGACTCCTGGAAAAATTTAAGCATGTTGAAAAGAGTTTTGAACTTTCCCTGCACTGAGGAAGATTCTGATGCATATAAGCCTGTGCTTATGATGGCAGGAAAAAATGGGGATAGTGGAGATCTTTATTTGATAAGCTGTAATTACATAAATTGGATAGGAAAAACAAATATCTTTTATTCCATACTAACTACATCCTAGTATGTGTCCTATCCAGTCTAACCTACAAAACTCCCTGGTGTTATAATGTCCTCAAGCTATCTTTCAGGTTTGCAATTTTCCCTCTTATTTAGTCAGAGTGCATTTAAATCTCCAAGAATTATACCCTTTGTGCTGTTGCTAGGTGGCTAAGGGATTGCCTAAAAGCAGCAAATTCTACTAAATTAAGAACTTTTGAACTTTTCTTGCTGGCTTTTTCGGTGTTGACTGATCTGGAAAGCTCTATGCGTTTTAATTTTAAACACATACAGACATAGAGGATTTTTCTCAATGCTTGGAAGGATCTTTTCATGTTTGCTATTGCTGTAATCAGCTTCTGAGCTGCATCTCTAAGAGGGAAGGAGTAACTTATGTGCTGTTCCCACACAGACTTTTTAATATCCTGCGGGGAAAGAGTACATATACATTAAAGACAAAATAATTTTGCTTGCTTCTTGTCTGAAAGTTTTATTTTAAATGTGCAGAAATACTTCTCTTTCAAAAATATCAATTGAAATGCCAGATATAGGTGAAATTCGAAATATTTTTTAAATGTATGTAATATTAATGTGGTTCATGCAAGACTTGCAGTATTGATCTCGGCAGAAAATAAACAAGCATGACTCCAGGAACAAACATCCGTCATTAAGCTAGGCTTTAGCAATCAGCGAACTGCAGCAGGCTGATGTTTTGTTGTTTGTTTTTAAATGGCGGAAGTGACACAAGTTTGGATTTAAGTGTATTATCTCTCTGTGGGTGGGAAAATGATTTGGCCAGGACACATGCTATTTTATCTTAGTCTTTGTTTTTTTTGAATATGTGTGCTTTTGCTTCAACAGATTAAATAACAAGTATGCCAGATTTCTGTCTTCAGATGGCTACCTAGCCACTCTCAAGCAAACTATGTAACTATGTCTTAACGTACCTCCTGTGCAGACACACAGAAACCAGACTGCTGATTCTGTCTGTGGTCAGGGTACTGTCAAAGAGCCCAAATTGGTTTCTCCATTTTTCCCTATAGTTATGCACATATTTAGAGTGCCTTGAAGGCTGTACAAATTCCTTGGATGGATTTCAGGTACCAGCAATGTATTAACATGTGCATTGCGCATAGGTTAATCTTTGTGATGTGTCTGTTGGAAAAGGAAACAGTATTGGAGCTAACCACAGGAGATGATGGTTTCTTTAATTTAAGTGCTAGGTGAGATTGTACAGTAAGGATTGCCCAAATTCTAACATTTAAGCTCTGGGTCATTAACTTAATATTTTAGAAAAATATTTTTATTTCTATTTTAGTTCCCTTGCTTCCATTTAGAACACTTCCATTTTGTACTCTAATCCTTTCATCACTCTTCCTTATTAACAATTGTATTTTCCAGTGCACTACTGAGTTTGTTGGGAAAAGCTGTGCATGCAATTAAAAAAATTACTGTGCAAATAATAATAAAAAAGCCTAGGGTTCTAAAATGGAGCTAGCAAAAGGATTACTACCTACAACTAAATGCAGCCTGTACTGTGCAGTCTTGGCATGTTTGAGTTTCCTAAACAAGCCATTGACTGGTAGCTGAATGAAATGTTTTTTAAGCATTACTGCATAGAGTAGAATATGCTAATGCTTGCTTTGCACAGAGTGAATTCTAATTTTTAAATAGTTGTTTTCAAATGAGTTGAAGTGGGCATTTTGATTTGTATAATAGCCTGCAACAAAAACAAAAAACCAGCAGGAGTTTTTTAACTAACTATTATTAAAAGACCTTCCAAAGGTGAAAAAAACTTTTATTTGTTCAGGTTTTTTGTTTGTTTGTTTGTTTTTATCCTTTCCGTAAATTAATACCTCATTAATACGTAATTTGTTTGGGACTTAGGAAGATGGAATAAGGATCTCCTAAAACTTGTTTAATATTTTAGTATATGAAAAATATTGTGTTTACATAGTCATAGAAACCTCCTGAGATTATCTTCCCATCACATTTTCTTCCAAAGGTGAAAGTAAGATGATGTGGCAAGAAGATGTTTCGAGGTGCTGTGCAACAGCTCTTTATCATAAATGTAAATATATAAAAAAGATTGTGGAGATCCTAATCAGCTTTCTCTGTACAGTCTATTCCCACTACAAGGTCAATGTCACTAAAGTTTTAGTCTGGAAAAAGTCCTCCAGTATACGTCTTTCCTTAATCAACATGAGCTACTGTACATTCTGAACGTTCCCTAATACCTACAGATAAGTTGTGTCTGTACCACACACATTTCTTGACAATTTATCACTTTTGAATGTGTTCTTACAAATATGCCTTCTCTAACAGACATTCTTGCCAGGCTGTCTTTGTCAAGTGCCTCAGTTTCTACAGCACTGTCCCTCCTTGCCTGGATGACTGCAGGGCTGTCAGGCTGATGTTCCTCGGAAAGCAGCTGCAGGGAGGATTCTTCTGACCATTGCTTTGATCACAACATTTTTCTTTTTGCATCTCATTGCTCCCTTTTTTACATCAAATGTAAATTATTGATCCTGCTATCAAAGCCTTCATAATTTTTTTTTCCATTCCATCTATTATTTCTCATTTAGCAGATATAATTTGAACATTTTAAATACTGGATGCTAATCAAGGATGTAATATGGACAGCAGGGAATGTTCCCTTCCCAGAGCACAAAAATAGCAATTTTTTATATATGCCAACAGATCTCTGCACTCTTGTTAAAGTTTAGAGCACAATGTGGCATAATCCTTTATACTTACTGAACAGGAAGTAGGTATGTCTTCCAAAATATCTTAATTCATTTCATATATGAAGCAAGGACTAAGCAGAGGAAGGCATTAGGCATATGATTTACCTATGAATCCAGAGAATCAAAGTATAGTACAGTAATCTTGCCTTTGACATTTGAGCTTCTTTTACAACATTTTCATCTTCAGCCTCTAGCCCCTTTTCTAATAACCTACTTTGTTGTGGTGGCATGAAGTCCTCACAACTGGTATTGGCACACAAAAGCTATAGCAAATACTTTGGCAAATTTTCTAAGCCATTTTTATTTGAGTGTTTTTTCTTGTAATTGTGAAGAATGTACAACAAATACTCAAAGGAAAAAATATATGCATACCAGAGAATTGTAAACTTCTTTTGTAAATGCAGGCTAGTCTTCAACATGCAAAGCTCTGCTGATGGCATTTCCAAAGTACTGCTGCCATAGTAATCAGAAGGAAAATTCTCCTCTTCATGTCATGTTGGCTCAAGAAAGTAATTTATAGTTCATGAGGCCTCTGGAAAAAAAGTCTTTGTTAATGCCATGGGCCAAACAACGTTTTCTTTTAAATTGGAATTGGGAGAAAAGTAATTTGCATGCAACACATAGGATATTAGGGATGTAGTAGACAGAATGCCTTAGATAGACAGATTTAACCATAATTTTAATTTGTTTTGTCTTTTCTAAATATTATATACTGGAATTAAAGTTAGCTGAAGGATTGCTACCTTTTACTCCTTTCAGTCTTCCCCCAGGACATGCTAATGAAAACAAGAATACAGCTACTTTTACACAAATTCTCAAGAGAAGGAATCTTTGATGAAAAACAAATTTCAACAAAATATTCTGCAAAAATCTGTCAAGTTATAAAACGATCTACAAAGTAATTTTGAGATAAAATATCCCAGTTATTCTAGCAAAAATCTGTGCAATAATTAGAAAGGAAAATACTTGTCCTCATTCTTATATTATGGTTTTCTGGTTTTAGGTGGTTTGGAGATTTTTTATTTTTGATTGTATATTTTAAGGAAGTATCCATTCAAAATGCCCTGTCCTCAGTACAAGCTTGGATTGTCTCTGTACAAACACACTAGAAATATATCTGTATTATGCAATGAAGGGAATAGGATCTGAACAGAGCTATAATTTTTTGAACATGCAAAAAATTATTTTCATTCTTGTAGATAAGGTGTGTCTTTATTACAAAGTATTTCCACACAGTATCCCAAAACAGTCGCCCTTCTAATATTACCGGAATACAACAGTTGCCAGAACACTCTTTAATCTGTGGCGTATATTCTGGTTATATTGCAAAAAGCATTTTTTTAGTGGTTACAAAAATTATTGGAGTTAAGTATTCAGAGTTGTGCCAGTGTATGCATTCCTAGTGACTAATTTCACTCTTCTGCAACAAAGAACCCACATGGAAACTTGTTTTCTCTGTTGTTATGTTTAGGGCAGTTCAAGTAGCAGTTTCAGGCACAGATTCATAAAGCCTGGCATGACAGATGGCTGGACCTTTAAAAAACACATTTTTAAAGTAAAAATTCTAAGGCCACAGACAAAAGTGCCTGAGCAACTGAGCAGTTACCATGCACATCCCTTCACTCTGCTTCTATGAAGTTGTACAGTCTTGTCTTGTCATTAAAGTACATGTCTGGAAATGAGGAACTCTGAGTCCAGCATGTGCAGCTCTTCTAATATCAGCCCTCCAAAGCACACGAGCAATTTAAAAGTCCATATCCTACTTACTTCAAGAGGTTTTTGACCCAATGCTACTTAGGTTTATTGCAATTCACCCTCTTCCTCTCTGCTACTTTCTTCTTCATCAGTAATGAAATTATAATTGTTCCCTCTTCTCCAGCCTTTTTTGTCCCATTTATTTCAAGCTTTCCAAGAAAGGGACTCTCTAGAATTTTGTTTGCCTTGATGAAGCAGGGACCAGATATAATAACAAACACAGGACCTGCAGTAATATTTTTAAGTGCATAAACAAATTTTAAGGTCCTACATGCTATCTAAGATTTCAGTATCCTAGTAATGACTTCATTGAAAAAAAAAATTGTAAAAATTGGAATCATATTATGATATATAATTTTCTTATATGTTTAATTCAAAAGCTTGAAAAATGAAGGAAGAAACACTACACTTTTCTATTTATTTTTTAATGTTACCAAAGCTTCTGGAAGACTAGTGTTGGAGTGAGGCAATGTTAGACATACATAACGTATGAATACACTCTACTGAACTGAAGCAATGAAGTACCGGAGTTGAGCTAAGAGTTTTCAGTAAAGGTTATTTTCATTAATGTACTTAAGCAAAACTGGGATTGCTTATTTTACCTGGAGTCATTGCTTAACTACTGTGGTTTATCTTTGTGTTTATAATGTCACAGAGTATATACGTGATTAAATCAGATATCTTTAGGCTAAATAGTGATCGAAGTGTCTTCATCTGTAATTGCTGCTCACTTGCTCCATGTAAATGTTGGTTAATGTTTCCATTTCTGCTTTCTTAAGGCTGACTGTGAGCTAAATTCGTTGTAGGAAAATATCAATGATACCAACAGAAATTCCACAACGGTATCTAGGATAGCTCATGGACCTTGCATATTTGCTAGCAGTGAATGTATCAATTTTCTCAAGCAATTCATGGATAGGGCAGAAATTGATGCAGATATGTTAGCTCTCTAAACAATGCTGATATTTCCAAACAACTGTCCTGAGCTTTCATCCAGTTCAGGCAAACCACAATTATATGTAGATAATATGGGAAGGAGGGTTTATTGGCCTTTCCATCCATGTTCATTTTGAAACCCTGTGTTTATGAAATGTCATGAGAAAAATACTGTATTTTCTTACCTTCCTTATGATTAACTAAGCTGGGGTTTAGGGACTGGAGAATATCTTTCCTCCACTGCATGGTTACCACAAAATAAGCACATCTGTCATAACTTTAAAAGTGTGGATCCAGTAATGCTTTCCTAATCACCACAGATATGACNGCAAACAGTTTAACTTCCTCTTTGCTGTGTGGGTGACCAGAGCAACAGGAAGGCTGTTGTTATTGAATCCTCATGGAAAGTAAGTTCTCAAAGTTTGTTTCTCAAGGAAGAAATAGAAGAAACGTTGGAACAGTAGTGCTTAGGGACAAGAACTAAAGCAGTATTACTCTCAGGAAAAAAAAAAAAAAAAAAAAAAAAAAAAAAAAAAAAAAAAAAAAAAATAAACGCCAAGGGAAAAAAAAAGGAAAAACCTGT
>VXAV01009745.1:172986-189071 GCA_013399715.1 Alectura lathami
GCAGTGATACTGTGAGTTTCCAGCACCTAAGGTTCTTTGAGGTACGTGGCACCAGGTACAGAGGAAAACAGCTAGATGGCTAACTCTTCTGAGACGGCTAAGAGTCTTTCGTCTCTGCTTGGATACTTTCTAATAATTTTTTCACAGCCAGTTCATAACAATTTGCGTGTGTGCCAGTGACCTTCATTACCCTGAATAGCCCCTCTATACCTCTGTTGTTTATCCTCCAAAGTGTTTCTAGAAAAAAAAAGTCATGTGCCTTTTGGTTCTTCTTTCTGTAGACTTTACAAGGTCAACTCTTTTAGAATCCTCTTGCGAGGGCTTTCTGTTTTCCTGCTCTCCTTAGCAATGTTCTGTATCCATCTTGCTGAAGAGGAGTGAGCAGAACTGCACACAGTGGTTTAGAGAATATCCAGTTCTCTCCCAGTGGGTTAATGAGCCCTCACCTGCAAGCTACAGCGTGTGCTGCACAGGTCCATCACTACCTCTGCCATCTCCTCAACCCAAGATTACACAGTATTGATAACTCCTAGTATTCTTAATATTTTACTTCCACTGCCATCTCCACCTGATGGTTCGATGATTTTAGGAAGCAGCAAAGTTTGTATAGACGTGTACCTTTTCATTCCCGAGTTTGTTTCTCTCTGGATCCCTTTTTAGCTGTGGGGTTTGAATGCTTGATCTGAAGCTGTTGACATTCAAGGTTGCCCTTCACTTCAGATGTCTTTTCCAAGAGAAGTTTCTGCTTGTCCCACACCGTCTGTGAGCTTAACTGCAGGGGAAATAATGTCTCCTTGTTCAGCAGGCAAAAGGTTACATTCTTCATAACTACGATATCTATTGAGGCCATTCACAAAACATTTCATATTGGCATATTGTGTTCTTTGGCTCAGCATTAAAGACTAGTAAGAGAACATGTTTATTATTTATTTCTCTGAGTACATTGATAGTAACAGACAGTGAAAGTGGACTACTACCTTGGCAAGGTAGGGCTTACTTTCTTCCCAAAATGGAATGAGGAGTTGCAGCCTTCATCATATTCATGAACATCTAGTGTACCTAATATTGCATAATATTGACTGCAGAGACAGTTAGAGAACAGAGAAGATTCTTCTACACTAATACAACAGAGGGACATAAAGTCTGTTTTCTGCAAAGAGCTAAGTGTAGTGTTTTTGTTTTGTTTTGTTTTCCCCTGTGTCTTCTGTCCCTTTTCCTGGAGCAGGCTGCACTTCAATAGGTATGGCACAGCGCCTGAATAATGGCAACACTCAAATGTGTGATAATAACCATGTAATGTATTATAGACATAGCAATGGCAAATCTGAGCCCACACAGAAGACACAGGCTTTTTTTCATCATTGTGACAGATTTGTAAGTAAGAACAGTGTCTAGAGAATACTCCTAAAATAAAGTAATACTACTTATTTTAATGCAGACAGAAATATGAATATATTAATCCACATTTTGTTCCCTTAATTTAAATACTGCTAATACTGTGCATTAAATGGTTAGATGAGTAGATGCTGATCATTCTGAATGTATTAAAAAACCTTAGTCATTATGAAACATCAGCAATTACTGCTGCTGGGAAAACCAAAAACAACAACAAAGTAAAAACAGTTTTCAGCATTCAGTTTTTCACGTGTCAAATTCTTCTTTGAAAATACTGCTTGCTGGAGCTTTGTCTTTCCAAGTTAACAAGGAGCTGTGTTCATGTGTGCTCTCAGAGGACACTTGCTTCCCTACTGCGTACTGTCATTTACCCCTATCCAAGGACCATATCTAACACTGATGCTTTAGAATGATACAATTCTTGTCTATCTCAGACTGAAGGAAATAAATGTACAAGCAAGGCATCGGATGACAGGAGGAAAATGAGCAATCAAGTACACATCTGAATTTGAGTTTTGCATATGCTACCTTTAATACAGCATAAAGTTAAATATTCTGAAATGCACCAATGTATCAACCAGACNTTTGTTTGTTCTGAGTGAAATGAGCCATAACTCCAGGCACAGAATGAAGAAACACAGGCAATGTTAAAGTTCATTTATCTATATTACCAATATCTATATTAGGAAATAATTAGTTGGAAATCCTAGAAGAAAATTTGGAGGGTTAACATTCTCCCCTGCAGGGTGACTTCCCTCTAAGAACTTGCTAATAGCAGAAGACATTTTGTTAGGCAGGATAGATTAGGATGTGCACTGGGATGGAAGTATTCAAATGCTATTACATCTGCCTTTCTCTCCTGCTTCTCCTGTTTCAACAGTGAGGAGTTTCCTGTCTGAATGGATTGCAGTGGCTATCTGTATTTCAGATAAGCTTAAGACTTATGTAAAATGTGCGGCTGCTAATTAGTCAAGATCTAATTGATCCAGTGAAATTAATTGTTCATAAATAATGTGGAATTTCAGCTTTGTGGCTCAGAAGATAAATTCAAAGCCTTTTCAGAGTTGTCTGTCTTCAAAATAAAATAGCAGAGCAGGATTATTAAGAAACTTCTTCAAAACCTGCATTACCCTGCTAATGAAGATTTAACGCATTGCCCAGAAGCCATGGTTGATCTGTAAGGTCCTTCCACCACCATCAGCGTCTGTGTTTCTCCAGCTGCTCCCATCATAGAGGAAGCTAATAGTGACTTTGAAGAAGAAACTTACTTGCCTCCGAACTGAAAGTAAAGCACTGAAAATATAGTCCGTGCACAGCAGTGGGTAGGTAATTAAGAGTGTTCTCCTTCATTAACTAGACTTCAAGTGAGCCATCTCTTGGGTGTGTGCCACAGGCTGCTCTGACCTACCTGGAGCTGTTAGAATAATTAAAGTTCACTTCAGGATTGCATATGCCAAGGACTGCACAGTAGAAAGCTGAAGTTAGACTTTATTTCATATATGGCTGTCTGGTATTATTACTGTTATTCACTGAGAGAGTTTTGCAGCACCAGCCAAAGGCACAAGTGTATTAATGTGACTGCAAAAGCACAGGAAAATATGTTCTGCAAAAGCACAGGAAAATATGTTCTGTGCCCTCAGTAAAAACATCTAAGAGAACCTCTTCCATTTCCTCAAACACGCTATGAAGTAATATCATGTTTGGTTTGAAACTTACCTTTTCCTTATATTTTTATTTTATTCCTTGCTGAAAAGGGTGGCCTATAATGGCATCCGGATTTTGTTTTGAGAACACAAATTCACATCATCCTTGTGGAACTCTCTGGGGTCTCAAAGTAGGTGGGCTTGGCTGAAAAAAGGTTTATTGGATCTTTATGTAGAAGTTTGAGATTCACTGATGCTCATGTTCATGTTCATTGCCACAGTAAAATAAAATATTATTATTATTACTAGTATTCCTAATATTAATACTGTTATTATTGCATCTGCAGCTGTTTGATAGTTCAGCAGCGGTGTGAAATGCAGATTAACATCAGCCCTGCACTTTTAATCGTCAGAGGCCAACATCATAGAGAAAACGTCCATTAAAAATTTCTTCTCTTCTGCTCTCCCTCTCTCAGGTTCAGATCAGCCAGATGTTCATCTAGCAGCTGCTATTGTTATCCAGTCATCGTGTAGCAGAGATGACACACCAAGGATAAAATGATATATAGTGGTCTACCATTTGATGACCTCTAAAATAGTCTAATTCTTCTGGATTTTTTACCTAAATCTCCTGTTATGCTGTATAAAGCAACACCCATAAGATTTATTCATTTTGATTCTCTGCAGTTTATTAATTTGAGTAGGTTGTTTAGAATTTATATTTTATTTTAAATTCAAGGTATGGAACTGTTTTTTCTAATCTGAGTTATTGGCCCATTCTGATACCATGAAAAATCTCGTTCTATTTTCTCCCCTCAAGTTAGCTCCAACACAGCTATCACAGCAGTCAGCTAGACTTTCTACTGAATAAGATACTATAAAAGGATAAAAATCTTGCAAAACAATCCTAGTTTGGATATTTAAGACAAATTCCCCTCTATTCTGCCCTCTAAAACACTTGGCTTCAGTAGAAGCCAGAGCCAGTGCCTGTATCAACTGAGAGACAAAGACATTAATGAACAATCAATTTTCTCCTTTATTTAATCTACATTTTTTTTTCTTTTTCATGTTTACTAGAAGCTATGTTCTTCTCAGCAAGATGTAACTCATTTTCTCTTGTTTCTTACTTGAGAAGATGATATTTAGTAAGTAATGAATGGCCAATTAGAAAGAGTTGAACGTCTCTCCAAATTAGAACAAGGGTTTTTCTGATAAATTTATATTTTACCTCACTATCAGGAATGATTGCTCAGATCCTATTCCAAAAATGAACAAGATGAACAAATAAATGTATGTGTGAAGCTAGAAGTAGGAAATATTAACCAGCTGATATACTCTCTTTTCAGATTTTTCGTTCTTTAGCAGATAGTATGAATACATGGAGATATTTCACCATTAAATGGAAACATAAGAAAGCGTAAAGATACAGGTAGTTATTACTGGGTAGCAGGATTTCCCCATACTCTTACCAGTACACACACTTGCTCTGTAAGAACTACGTCTTTGCAGCTCTGAGGAGTGCCGTGCCCCACTGGCTGTGAAGCAGCAGATTGCACCTCTCTTGCTATGCCTGAGTAGTTCTTATGCACAGATGAAAATCTGTTTTCTCTCTTCCTTTTACGGTCAAGTTCTGCATTGACAAGAAAGAGGGCAAGTTTGGTTAAAAGCATATCTAGCTCCACAGAAAATCTGGCAAATGGGGAGAAAGGAAATTGTACAATCGAGAGCAATCAGAAAATGATTTCGATGGGTGATTACCATCAGATTGCAATGTTTCTACATGGATCCACAGGGCTTGGTATGAGCCCAAGAGCAATTTCACATTTGTATAAAGTCATCAGTCCACATAAAAGAACAGATTATAGATGACATGATTTTTGTAGTATCCTGAAGAAGGAGGAGGACTAGGGGGACCAGGTATTTTCAGTCATTGAATAGAATGGGTCTCCAGCTCAGCATGAGCTGTCAGCTGAAACTGTGGCACTTTTTCTTTAGAATAAGCATGTCAGAAGGTAGTACTCCAGTCTCTAAAGGTTGGCTTCATTAGTATACCAATTACTAGTCTTGAACAAAGTAACTCCTAAACCAGACAAAACTCAGATCTGTGGCATGAGATGGATTAAATAAATCTCTCTGCTTGCTGTGTCCAAGTAGAGCTGATACTTTCCACACAGGATGTTCTCTGCCCATCCTTTCTCAGTGGCTCCCTGAATTGCGCCAAATCCCACATTAGTCTTTTTTGGTCTTTGGTGAAGTCATCTTCCTCTGGCCATCGCCAAGACCAGGATATACATTGGTTTTCTGGCATTCCCTGGTTTCTCCAAACTTTCACTGAGACTGCAGATAGATTCTTGCTTTTTCTGTCATCCTAACTGGCTTCTCCCTGCACCCATCTGAACACACACAGGAAAGTGAGATAAATACTCCCCTCCCTCCAGAGTGCCTGAGTTAACTCAAGAGTGCTGCTGCTGGGTTATGGTACATACAGAGTACAGTGTGCTATCCCATTACAAACACCTCAAGAGTTCTCTCTCACATGTTCAGATAAAACAACTTTAATGTAAATATTAAGTTTTGTATATGTATATGTAAATTTTGTATATGTAGATTTTGTAAATGTATATATATTATACATTTAAGAGCAGGAGAGCAGCACACAAAGTATAAATTTCATTGTAAAAGTTGATTACTATGAAACAAAAAAATTGGTATTACAATGAAAAAGCAGTTCAATGTAGTATCCCCCCAAATTANCCAGTGAGACACTCACAGTGGGGTTCAGCTTATCAAATGAGATGCCATAAATTTTGTTGTCGATATGCAGCTACACATCTGCAGGGCAAAGTACCCTCTCCACTAATCTTGGTGTGAAGTAAGTGTAGGTGCCTAGTACTGTTTGTACAGCACTGGAGTACCCAGAAGGATGGCGTGGAGCACTCCAAATGGCCACGTGTCTCACTAGATGCAACCAAAGTCTGGTCTCCAAGGTCTCTTTACTACAATAGTGAAAGCCACAATAAAAGCTAGTAGCCAAAAGCTAAAACAAATTGAGAAATGATACACACTTGGGCACTGTGATTAACTGTTAAGCAACAGCTCTAAATCTTCTGTCAGATTGTTTGTATTTTGGTTCCTTTGAACCAAGTTTGCATTTGAAATAAACAGCAAATTTAGAATAATTTGACATGGTTACAGTTGTTAGCTTGAATGGAGTACTTTGGTTTTGAAGAGGCATTTGTTGAAGGGGTATCATTTTTATAAGGAAGTAGAAGAACAACAACAACAATAAAAGAGATGAGTGAAAAATCTTCTTTCTTATCTTTAATTATGTATCTTTTTCTATGCTACAGTCCCAGATCCACAGCTCAGAAATGCATTTAGCCCTCACATGGGGGATAGTAGGGAAGTGAGTATGGAAATGGGTCAGATTTCATTTGCTGTGGGGATAACTTTGTTATGCCAAGATGAACAAGGCTGCTAATTCTAAGCTTTGAATTTTGGATAGATATTCTCTTTTTTTTTTTCTTTTTTTTTTTTTTTTTTCCTTTGAGTGAGGGGATTCTTTGTTTCATGTATTTCTGTCCCAGATTCCTGGTTCAGCTTTGGTCATTGGCAGAACTTCTTGAAAGGATTTGCATTTCTTGTGTGCTTGTCACAGTTTATGATCTTTGTTTCTACCTATTCAAAACATGTTTGCTTTATTCACAGATGTGGAAATGAATGGAAAGGAAACCGTTGTCACATAAGTGCCAAGCCTCTTCAACCAATTTCACATCTCCTTCGAAATGGTGGGTCTGGAAAAAAAAAAAAAATATCTTTCCATTCGTCCTTTGAGCATTTCCTTTTTCTTATTACTGTCTGATTGCTCTGATTTTGCAGATATTTGGATTGGGTTGGGTATCAGTGTCTTGCTGATTAAAATTGCAGCTGCTGCCTTGTGTTTCCTATCGAAGAAGAAAGAGGACAAAACGTAAGTGAAACTTTTATTTAGTGTAAAACAGACACAAATGTGGGGCAAAGCAGTGGCTTACTGCCCAGTCTCCTTGATTTCAACTTTTAAATCTCCCCACAGTCTGTCTACCTCCATATACTACAATAAATGTAAAGCTTAGTTCTGCAACAACCTAGTTTTGATCTTAGTGGACCCCAGTCAACTAAAAATGAGTTATGGTATGACTTTTAGAATATTTTGATTCAATTTCATATTATTATTCTTAAACTATAAAATTCATCCATCTTAAGAGCAGTAGCTCTGCTTTTGTACATGATCGTTATATGTGAAAAATATGATCTATCTGTGGTTTCTTGAAACCTCTGAGGCCAAATTCATTTCTTAAAGGCAGGTTCTTTTTAAAGGCAGGCTCTTTCTTAAGCTACTGAGTAAATATTTTCCCTGGGAACATTTTTGCCCTAAATATTTCAATATTTACAGAGGACTTTCCCTTTACCTGTGATAACTGGATGGAGAAAGGCTGGTTGTTGTTTTTTTTCCCCACTTTAAAGGATTAGTATTTTGCATAAAAATCTTTAATAAATTGGAAAAAAAAAATGCAAGCTGTAAAACTACAGAATCATGTGAAGTTCTCCACAGATCATAGTGTTTGCCTTCTCTCCTTTAGTTCCTGGACATACTCACAGTCTGGCTTTCTGTTTGATTTTGTGAAGCACTTTTAATTAGTGCTTCTTTACATTTGCCTCACCGATAACACCTTGTCCATTCCTTCCACTCATTTACCCTACCTCTTCATCTCACACTCATTGTCCAATGCTGCTGTCTTTCACTAGGATCATTCCAGTACAGACTCTTGGCTTGTGGTCCAAGTACTAGTCATATTTGTGGTGAATGAACACTCTAGATGGTGGCTTTTTTCTCACAAGTCCATGTTTCTTCCATCGAGTACTATGCTCGCTATTAGTATTGTGCAAACAGCAAGGAAATTATTTGCTGACTCCCTACTACATAAAGATCATCCTCACTGAATGAAAAAAGTCAACAAAATTGGTGCCATTTTATTTCAAATTTTATTTCAAGTGCTTTGGATAACATCGCTAGCTGTACTAGACATCTCTCATTATCCAATTATTTGATTTCTGTTTCATAAGACATACCCCAGGATGACCGTTCATTGTTTCACAGATCTCATCTCTTAACCCTTTGTGTCCTTAGTCTGATAATTTTTTACTCTTTCTTCTCACTAAGTTAAGATTTTTGCTGTTTGTTATTTCCATCTAACATTTGTATTTTCCTCACAGCCTATCTCTTTACTTACTCTACTAAACCCTTCTCCATCAGCAGCAACAATTCAGTGCCTTTTCCTCCTGTTCAGGAGTTCCTGTAGTGAACTGCCTTGTCCATTTTCATGCTGTTAGATTTCCCTCATACCTCATTTTCTTCTCCAGAACTCATATTCAAAGAAGTCTTCTTTCCTTTAAACTTCTGCTTTGCTATAGACCTTTCTGTCTTTGAAGATGTTGATATCTCCCGAACTATCTACAGAGCTGTGCAGACTCCTGTCCCGATATTATTGCTGCTGACACCTTTCCTAATACTGCACGCTACCCCTGACAGATAGAGTTCTCTATGGCCACAGAAGCAAAATGTTGAATCAAGAACATTTAGTGGTTGTGCTACTGTTAACAGAGTGCATAGCATCACCTACTTTCTTTATGTCTGCTTCACCTTCTCTTAAGTGGGAGTAATAGCATTGCTTTATCTTACTCACAGGGGCTTTAAGACTTAGTTCATTTCCGTTTATACAACCCGCTAAAGTACATGGATAGAAAGGCTCCTCGGAAGTGCAAGATAGGTTGTATTGCAAGAGCTGCTCTAATTTTTTTTTTTTTTTGTAATTTCAATTAATATTTTTTTCAAATAAAACATGTTTGATGGTGTTTTAATCAAATTATTTTTCTTAAGCTACTTCTCTTGTGCTCTAACCATTTTCATTTCCATTTTTCTTTCACAAATATTTGGTTAAGGGCTACTGCGCTGGCTTCCACTTCTCTTTCACTATCACATCTGTATTCAAGGAATATTTATTTCCTTGTATGTATATATGCTAAAATAAACTAGAGATATTTTATTATCTACATGAAAAGTTACCAGCAGAGAGAAGGAGGTGAATGTCCCCCTCTACTCTGCCCTTGTGAGACCTCACCTGGAGTGCTGCGTCCAGGTCTGGGGCCCCCAGTACAGAAGGGATGTGGAGCTGTTGGAGCGGGTCCAGAGGAGGGCCACCAAAATGATCAGAGTGCTGGAGCACCTCTCCTGTGAGGAAAGGTTGAGGGAGTTGGGATTGTTTAGCTTGGAAAAGAGAAGGCTCCGGGGAGACCTCATTGCGGCCTTCCAATACTTGAAAGGAGCTTACAGGCAAGAGGGGGACCGACTTTTTGCACGGGTGGATAATGGTAGGATGTGGGGGAATGGGCTAAAACTGAAAGAGGGGAGGTTTAGGTTGGACATCAGGAAGAAATTCTTCCCTGAGAGAGTGGTGAGGCACTGGAACAGGCTGCCCAGAGATGTTGTGGCTACCCCATCCCTGGCTGTGCTCAAGGCCAGGCTGGATGGGTTCCTGGGCAGTTGGATGTAGTGAGCTAGTGGCTGGCAGCCCTGTCCACGGCAGGGGGGTTGGTGCTAGATGATCTTTGAGGTCCCTTCCAACCCAAGCCATTCTATGATTCTATGACGATTACCATGTTACAATATGCCAAATACTGAAGTGTCCCATTAGGTATGAAAAAAAAAAAAATGACAGAGTTGAATGAGAATTTTCTTACTATGGCACTTCTGAAATGAAGAGAATTAGAGCTGTGGGGGAAAAAATAAATGTTTACACAGCCATGCTCATTCTAGTCTTGGTTGTTTTCACTGGAGCTACCAAAAATGTAAGTTACAATGATGGAGATTTTTGTGCCTCCATGTTTTGTCTATTAGGAACTAAAGAAGATTATCAAATCTTGAATTTGAGATCATAAACTCATCCTGTTCATCTCTATATCTACCTAGTAACTAGCATGATTTGGTATGCAAAAATTATAGCTGGAAGAATAGCAGTAAATTAATGCAAGTTATTCCTTAACTACTTAATCAGTAATTGGCAGTGACCAGCCAAAACATAGCCAATGTTATAATACTGTAGTTTGGACCTTTAAGATAAACCTTTAGAATAAGAAGTGACTTGTGTTTGCATGTCTGTAAAATGTACAATGTGACAGCACCACACAGAGGCATATTTTACTCCTGATTTTTTTTTTTTTTAAGGAAATTTGATGAACTAGAGGCTTTTAATTGTGTGTATGATGCTTTCCTACAACTCATTGTCATTTCAGAGGCCTGTATCTTCTTTTAGACTTCCTTCGTCATGTTGTTTTCTCACAAGCAACAGGCATTAGAGGAATTCCATACTCTAAAGTGCCTGCTTTGCCACTCTTTCACAGGGAAGCTTTTGCACACTTGAGCCTATATTTACTGCCTTTTGATAAATTCTTCTGTTATTTAGCTATTTTTTAATAATTTCTGTAAGAGTCTCTTTTCTTCCATCCTGCTACCGAACCACACAGGCATCCATTTGTAGCTGGTCCTCAAAGCACATTAACAGTCATAGGTTTTAGCTCTCAGGACACTTTTAAATGTAGTGCAGACCCATCTACCTTAAACAAAATAGCAATGGAATGTGCACAAAAGCTAGAGGAAAAGCTCCAGAATCCAACAGAACTAATCTTTTTTTGCTAGCAAACTAGCTTGCAGGCAGTAGCGGTGCACTGGTGAGTCCTTAGACACCTGTTACCTTAAAAGTTGTTTCAGGTAAGCAGTGAGCACCTGAGAGTTCAATTTCATCCTTCTTTTTCTTCACAAGAAAGACTGATAGTGCCTTAAGCCCTCTCTACAGTCCAGAAAGCATGCTCTCCTCTCAGTTTGCTTTATCCTTCTCATCCTTCCTTAACAAGAATTTCATCTCTGATCTGCAAGCTTTAAACATATCAGTACCTAAGTGGAAGTTACTGGAAGTCACCACATAAGTTTATTTACTAATGGACAAAAGCAGTCTGCCACATGGCTTGGCAGCAGCCTACTTCATTACCACAATGACATTCAGATATGCAAACTCCTAGCTAGGGTATGTGAAACTTGTGCATAGAATTCCCAAATTGGAGGAAGCTTATAAGTTTCTCACATTCCTGTTCATGCTCCAGAGATGACGTGTTCTAGTTCTGCTGCCAGTTACTTCCCTTCTTCAGTGGCATCCATCCCTACTGACTTAATAGAAGCAAAACTTCATTTTGACTTCCATTTTATTACCTCTGCCCTCTCATGCTTCATTTTACTTTCAGGAACAGAACACAAAAAATGAGAATCAAATCCTTTCTAACCAGCTAAGCTATGTTTCTTTACAATTGCCTCCAATGCAGTCAGTGTCTCTGGATCCCTTCAGCTTGTTTATTTCCCAATCTTGACCTGTGCCACCAGCTGCAATGCTAATGCACCACAGTGGTTGTAAGTCCTATCAACCAAAATGAGCACAGAACACAAATTTTCCAAAGCATATCAATAATATATCTTATCACACAGGCAAGAGAGTAAAACACTTAGGAGGTCAGAGAAAATATTTTAGTAAGGCAGAAAACCATGTGAAACGAGGACCCACTAATATCATCCAACATTCTGCCGTGGGGAAGACTGAAATGTGACACTTTGGGGTTTCCACTTAAAGACCTCTAGTCACTTGGATTTGATGTCCTCCTTGGGCAAGCTTGGTACTGCAGATAGAAAGTTGGAAAGCTTTTTTCTAACTCCTAAGATATCTTTCTGCGATTTAAGTTCTATTCACCATGGAGATCCACAGATGTACATTTCTCTCCTCCCTGCAGAAAGATTGTTATATACACTTTATAGAATCATAGAATCATGGAATGGCTTGGGTTGGAAGGGACCTCAGAGGTCACCTAGTTCAAACCCCCCCTGCAGTGGACAGGGCTGCCAGCCACTAGCTCACTACATCAAACTGCCCAGGAACCCATCCAGCCTGGCCTTGAGCACAGCCAGGGATGGGGCAGCCACAGCTTCTCTGGGCAGCCTGTTCCAGCGCCTCACCACTCTCTCAGGGAAGAATTTCTTCCTGATGTCCAACCTAAACCTCCCCTCTTTCAGTTTTAGCCCATTCCCCCACATCCTACCATTATCCACCCGCGTAAAAAGTCGGTCCCCCTCCTGCCTGTAAGCTCCTTTCAAGTATTGGAAGGCCACAATGAGGTCTCCCCGGAGCCTTCTCTTTTCCAAGCTAAACAATCCCAACTCCCTCAACCTTTCCTCACAGGAGAGGTGCTCCAGCACTCTGATCATTTTGGTGGCCCTCCTCTGGACCCGCTCCAACAGCTCCACATCCCCTCTGTACTGGGGGCCCCAGGCCTGGACACAGTACTCCAGGTGATCACCTCCCTCTCCCTGCTGGCCACCCCTCTCTTGATGCAGACCAGAATGCCATTGGCCTTCCTGGCTGCAAGAGCACACTGCCGACTCATGTCCAGCTTTTCATCGATCACAACGCCCAAGTCCTTCTCCGCAGGGCTGCTCTCAAGGAGTTCTTCTCCCAGTCTGTACACACACCTGGGATTGCCCCGACCCAAGTGCAACACCTTGCACTTGGCCTTGTTGAACCTCATCAGGTTCTCGTGGGCCCACTTTTCCAGCCTGTCCAGGTCCCTCTGGATGGCATCCCTTCCTTCAGGGGTATCGACTGCACCACTCAGCTTGGTATCATCTGCAAACTTGCTGAGGGTGCACTCGATCCCACAGTCAATGAAGATGTTGAAGAGCACTGGCCCCAAGATGGACCCCTAGGGGACACTGCTCCCTGCTGTGGCCATCCAGCCAGTTCTTTATCCAACGAACAGTCCACCCATCAAATCCATATCTCTCCAGTTTAGAGATAAGGATATGGTGCGGGACCATGTCAAAGGCCTTGCACAAGTCCAGGTAGACGACATCCGTTGCCCTCCCTTGGTCCACTGATGCTGTCACTCCATCATAGAAGGCCACCAGATTGGTCAGGCACGACCTGCCCTTGGTGAAGCCGTGCTGGCTGTCTCGGATCACCTCCTCATCTCACATGTGCCTTAGCATCTCCTCCAGGAGGATCCACTCCATTTATCTTCCCAGGCACAGACATGAGGCTCACCGGCTTGTAGTTTCCCAGGATATTTCTCCTTAGAGTCTGCTTTCTGTAGGCTAAACAAGCTCAGTGCTTTCAGCCTTTCTTTACGGTTAAGGTTTCCTTACAAAAATGATCATTCCTAGTTGCTGTCCCCAAGACCCTCTCCTGTTAGACCACATCCTGCTGGGAGTTTGGTGTGGAGGAATAGATATTGTTTTCCAGGGGAGGTTCTCCAAGGGCATATGAAAGACTGCCACAGGTGCCTGTGCTTCTGTTCCTGTCTCCCAAAGTGATAAACAAAATGACAGGACGATTACATTTTTCAGGTCTTTTCAGCTTGTGAACTAGAAGGGAAATATATGCTGTTCTTGTAGAATGAGAGAAAAAGTTACAGTTTTGGAGAAAAAGAAAAAAAAAAGCTATGAAGCAGCAAACATATCAGTTAGATTAGTCTAATGCTGTTATCCTAATCCTTTCCTTCTTCTGTAGAATATTTTTTCTGAAGCATAAAAACTACTGCTGTAAGAAAAAGTGTCCAATTCTTTCTAGTATTATTCAGAGTTTTTCTGAAATGTATATCTCATGGCTATCACACATACGAAAGTAAGCAAAGAAGCTGGAGGTGACATGCTGAAAGAATAGAGGAAATCACCTGTTCTGGAGCATTCAGTGTCAAGATGCAAAGGACTGATATATATATATATATACATATAACATTTCCTAAATTACTCAAAATATACAAAGTGTAGACCTAGGAAGCCCAGGCAGCATATTAGTAAACTAATCAAGCAAACAAGCCACTTGTAAAGTGATTCTAAATTAAGCTTTTGGAATGTCTCTCCTCTTTGCATCTTGTCTCCTATTTCTTCTGTGGGATATGCAAAATGTATAGTAGTTCTGCAAACCTAAATTTAGATTAAAAGATTTCATAAATACATTGAAAATTGAGTTACAGTTACTATTTAGAACAGAAGCTTTGAAACCTCTATAAATAATTATTTTAGGGGGGTATTTTAATTATTATCTTAATTGTAATTGATTCTTTGGTCTATTAGGATTTTGTTATTATAAACCTGATGATAAACATTCTTCTTGTGCTGTATTTCCTGCAAGGTTGTGCACTGGCAAAAGGTAATACTTGAATTTTCATTGAAAAGTATATTGAAAAGTGCAGAATTCTTGGCTGTTGTGTCCAAATCAATGAAATTCAGATATTTTACTTTAGAAAGCATGAGATTAGTCAGCAGTCTGTCTCTACAATGGCAGGTATTTTGTAGTGTATACCACTTTCACCCATATGGGTGAAAATTGTATAGAAAAACCTCTGTTGAGGCAGTATTTTTTGTTACTAGGAAATGCAGACGAGTTTAGCAAAACTATGACCCATGTGACCTGGTCTATATCCCAAGATGATTAATCCTCTCCTTTCCTATTGTGGTATTTATGGTTATGTTAGAAAACCCAGTTCTCTCTGAGCTGCTTTACCCACGTCTTAGTTTTGGTTATTTTTTTTTCCTCCTTTCTAAAACATCCTGTGCTTGGCTTTTTTAACCGTAAGTGTACTTATTGCCTGCTTGGTACAGTCTCCTGAACTTGGCATTTATGGGTTTTCTATATAAATGAGATTTATCAAATTTCATATTTATTAATTATTCTGAACCATAATTTTTGTGAATGATGAGTTACCCTTGCTCTTACTGTATGGTGGTAACACATACATAACACATGTTTCATTCAAAATGATATCCAAAGAACTACTTTGGCAAAAAGATTCTTAAGAACACAACTACTAGTAAAGCCTATTTTGCATTTCTTGTAGGTCTGGGTTACATAAATTCAACCAATGCCCGTAAAGTTCCCATGGTTTCCTCTTTCATGATTCAGATCTAAGAGAGATATCTGAAATATGCTGGGTAACCTGAGCAAGTCTGAAGTTCCATGCTTGAGAAAACCTCGCACACATAGGCAGGACCAATTTCAGCACTAAATACAGTGACCAGAGCAGTTGAAGGACACAGATAGTGCTTTTTCTGTGCCCACAGTTTTGCACAGCAGCGTGCCGGTTAGTGGACTTGCAGGGGAAGATGGAGATCTGTGTTCAGTCTCCATCCTGCCCTCAGGACGCAGCTGAGAACTCAGAATGTTCTTGCCCAGCTATGTAATAGATAAAAGCCTTGCACAAATTGCTTAAGTTCAACGGGAGAGTAGAGAACAAAAGAGAACTGGAGCCATTCCTATCATCTCCTGTTGGCACACTGGGTGGTTCCCACTGTGAATTGTGTGACTTGCCCTTTGGAAGTGCCTTCACTGACTATAAGCAGAACCTACATGCTTAATTTCATGTCATGCTCTTAGTCCATACAGATAGTTTGTGATGTCTAAATGAGACACCATAATTAAGGCATGCAAATCTGGCCCTTCAGACACAAGCTTACAGGTAGAGACAAGTTTCTTGAAAACTTATTTGAGTTTTCCTCTGGCCTCAGGTTTTATGAACCATAGTGTGATTTTAGAGTAAAAGTCAATTATGTGTAAGTTTTGTTGTCTTTATCAGGAGGATTAGTATGCAGATATACACTTAGGAGGCATATAAATAACCTAATATAGCTTCACTGAACTAACTAAAAGCATCAGAATACCATGAATAATTAAGGTTATGATTAAGACCACGTGAACAAATCAACAGGATCATATACTCAGCTCTCCGCGTTGCCGTAACAGGTAATCAAACTGAAGTATGAGATTAAGTACTTTCTGACAGTCTTGTTATGAACGATTTTAAGGTGACATATCTGTTTTAGCCTACGACCTTTCTCGCACTGATTTAACTCATAAGGGGATATATTTCTGTAGCCTACCTGTGTCGTCTTCCTACACATCCATTCTGGTATCAATT
>VXAV01009746.1:10237-53146 GCA_013399715.1 Alectura lathami
CTCTATTTATAAAGTTATGAACAAATTTATAATTTGCTACCAGAAGTGAATAATTAGAATTAATCAATTAATAATTAGAAAATGAACCCTGTCTTTCCGTTAGAGAGAGAATGCCTTGACTTTGAATAAACTTATGCTGTATTAGAGGAGTAACATGTAAGAGACTGTAATCTCTGTCACTGTGTTATATATACACATATCTGCATTTAGTTAAACATGTTAAAGTAACTTTTTATGAATATAACCAGTTCAACTGATTATTTATTTAGTTACTTGCTGCTATTTCTAGTATTTATGCAATAGTTTGTGGTTTTGCCCTTACATACCTTAGAGTTTTATTTTATTTTAGAGTGGAGCATATGCATCTCTGAATAAATTACCTCCTAAATATGGAGCACCAGATTGATTTAAAAATCTTTCAAATAACATGTGAATTTGGAATATAACTACAATAACTGAATTACTGTTATAAATTTAAAATATTCCCTCAGTTGCTTTTTAGTAGTTAATCTGAAGATTCACTCTCACCGCTTATGAAGAATCAATCCATTGAACTGGTTACATACCTATCTTGCTTGGGTGGCAGTGCCCAGTGACTGAAATATGCAGCTCCACGAGTCCAGGTGCATACAACAACTCAGAGAGCCATAAGGCTGAAGCCATTAATGGAAAATTTAAGTCTCTAATATTTTTTCAGTCTGTAACATTTTAAGAGACACTGACCACCTCGATCTTTTACACAACCCATTCAGATTTGCTGTCTCTTTTCTGCTTTAACGGGTTATGAGCTTTTGCTTTATTTTTTCTTTGCTTGCCCATTTACAAGTGTTGAGTCCATGATCAACAGTGTTATCCAGAGAAACAGAAGCCAGAACTTCTCCAGATGCTTTGTTCTCTGCTCTTAAACCCATAGTTTGATAAAAAATAAACACCTGTGGGCCACACAACAGCCGTTTTGGTCGCTGTGAAGTTTACCTAGCTGCATTTCTCCTAGTCAATGATTTAATGAAAAGCCAAGGCATCTGCCACCGGGGAGAAAGTGAGAGAGGATGCAGTTACAAATTCAGCTTACTGAGCCCATAACAAAATTTCTCTCTTCCCCTTTTATAAACCTGAGGACCTGATAGAACTGCAGTTATTTGGGAGTAAGGAAAAGACGTATATAATGCAATGTTATGAAAAGGATCAGGAGTAATGTTCTTGGAACAGTGGTTTTTTTATTCATTTGGAAGAAACAAATCTCTCTATGGAGTTAGCTGGTTTGTCTGTACTTTCGTCTGCAACCTGAACTGTGCGTAATGCTCCTCAGTGAGATTAATCGTGTGTGGATAGGGAGGTTATGGTGGGATCAGGAGAATCCGTAGATACAGGAGGGCTACGCACAAGCAAACAGCAGAGATGCTCGGGTAGTGTGACCTTGAGAGTAGATGAGATATAATTTTTGGGTTATATGCTGCCTGAAAAAAATGTTTGTGTCTATGAGAAATCAACTGTCTCCTACTCAAATTATTCTGGGACTTATTTTCTCTGTAAGTAAACAGGAGAAACACCCGAGAGAAACAGTGTTTTCTGTCATTGCTGCAAGCTGTGAATCTGTTACATTTAGCTAGTCACTCACATTCAGGAAAGGCAACAGTATGGCTATAACTGGAAAAGCATCTTAATTTAGAATTTTCTAGTCTGCAAGTAAGATTATTGAGACTCATCTTCTTGGTTCAAACTTTATTATTCTACTGGAATGTGGCAGTTTGGACTTTATTCAAATTATCCATTTATGTCCATGTCATTTTTATCAATTAGGAATATTATTTATGAATGTACAGGGATTTTTATAGAAGGTAGTGAAAAGCATCCCACATCATCCTTAGCATGCATGTATTCATGCATGCGAAGATTACACAAACATAGTATGCAGTGATCACTAAGGATGTGAACATTCCTGTAATATCTTCAGCTGCTTCAGCCAGATTGCCGAGGTGGGATTTTTTTCAGACAGTTTGATGGCCTGATTTTACTCTTAATGTGAACCAACAGAAAAATGGCAGTGAACTGACAGTCTTGAAAAAAGTACATGTTCATCAAGGTCGTTCTGGTAAACAAATTGTGGCAGCTCTATCAATCATGTCAGCTGTACGCTCACTTCTTGCTCCCTTCCCCCAGAGCAGTGTAGTTGTCACATACCGTGTTTGCCTTATGTCAGCACAAGGATATTGGGCTGAAGACGGACAAACCAGTACAGAGCTAATATATTATTTAAGTAGTTGACCTGAGCCGTACACACTATGTAGCTCATGTATAGTAAGCCAAACTGTTACATACCAGTGAATGAGGACTGGGCTGTTTTTTTCCACTAACCTGTTTTTTAAAACATATTTTCCTCATTATTACTATTGCTTTTATTCCTGAGCTGTTTTAGAAGCTGCATGTCAAGCTGTAGCTTCAGTCCGCAAGGAGTGTTTTGTGTCTGTTGTCTATGTTCAGAAGTTGCGATTTTCATTTTATGTCTACAAATTTGCATCCCTAGGTAACCGCATAATCTCACACATGTAAATTGAGTTCCCATTAAATCTTACCATTGGGGCACACAGAAGCATTTGTGGGAAATTGCACGCTCATTTTACAGTCTATACTCCTTTTTTTGAAATTAGCTATGTGACAGTAAGATTGTTTCCAGATTTGTAAGTTTTTCAGTTTTGTAAGAATACTGTGACCAAAATCAGAAAATAAATCTGTGGCTTTTTCTATATGCGTTCACATTTTTCCATTTTGCTATAAAAACAAAACAAAAAAGCATTAAGTATGACTTCTGGGAGAAACCCCACATGTATAGCCATCTGTTTTCTTGTTAGCTATTTTTTCCCTAATTATTAGAGTGGCTTCTTTAGTTTTTACCAATTGCCAGGCTCAGGTCTTCTGCCCTGAGGAATTACACACCTTGCAGACAGATGTGGGTATGGGGGAAACAGAACGGCTGTCCCTCCCTCCCTACCTCACTTGCCTACACATACTTCCATCCCCACACAAGTGTTTACGAGGGGAAGTCCTGTATGGCTTTTTAACTTTGCCCCATTAGGGCCAGTGTATGAGCTATTGGTGTAGCACACCATAGAGTGATTTCTCCAGGCAGTGATCTCATGAACTGTGGAAATGAACCTTCCGAGCAGCAGCCTAAGCACTAATAATAATTTAATGTCTGCAGAACTGCAAGCAGCAAAGCTTATTTCACCTCATTCTGTAACATGTGAACTCCTTTAAGATGTGGGTAAGTATGCAAGAGTGGACCATAAACCGAACAGAGTGCAGCCGCTGTGTGACCTCCATATGTTCTGGCACGTCAAAAAGTCTTCTGTGTGTCTTAGTGGGGGTCAGGCACAAACACTATTTCCATTAGATGAACTGGCATCCTTAGGTTAAATTTCAAAGTTTGCACAGTGTTTAAATGGAAAAAAAAGGCTCTAACCTATAAGTAATGCCCCTTTCAGGAGTGGCACTGCTTATGCTTTTAAACTTTTAGAGCATAGATCTAGTTCACAGTAGAGGATTTCCACTTCCTCTCCTGATATCTGAAGTGAATGTTGGCTCTGATGTAAGCAGTGATGGATATGGGAGCTTTAGCAAAGAAACACAAGAGCAACACCAGCAGTTTCTTGTGGACTTGAAATAAATTGATTCAGGATATCTATGCAATACTTCTGGGATATTTTCTATTATAACTGCACTGCAAGAAACAATGGGAATGACAGATTGACAGTATATGGAAAATATGGAAATCAATGTGAATCTTACTTGTTTAATAATGCACAAAGGACTAATTTTTGTAAACAGGGATACTTTCAATGTAAACAAAAATATTTGTTACTGCTGCAGTTGTATGTTAACAGAATGTGATTTCTTTTCTTTTCTTTTCTTTTCTTTTCTTTTCTTTTCTTTTCTTTTCTTTTCTTTTCTTTTCTTTTCTTTTCTTTTCTTTTCTTTTCTTTTCTTTTCTTTTCTTTTCTGAGAAAATATGAAAAAGATTTATTTCCTTACCAAGTATATCTATAACTCTAGTTGGACTAATGCTTTGAGATAATGATTTTTGCAGCATGCATATAAACAATTTTTTTTTGCATACATATGGAAAAACAAACGATGTTCAAACTAGAAACTTGATTTTGCTTTTCAATTTTTTTTTTTTTAAAGAACATACAGCTATAACAGAACAAATACAGAAATGACTAAGGACTTGATTCTCATTTTTGCTCAAAAATATTTACATTGCAGTGTAAATATTTTACAAAGCAGTAAGTGAGAATTAGCTTGATGTGCGTCAATGTCTGAAGAAAAAAATCGTCTGCGGAATCCAGTCACGGAATTCAGAGCCAAATATGCTGCAATTGGGGCTTGTCTCTATTAAAAGCTTTAGTGATATTGTCAGCCATGATACTGTTGATTAGAAGTTAATGGCTAAATAAAAGTTTAAAAGCTAACCCAGGTGACTTTAATTAGTTTATTGATTCAAACCTATAAGAAAGTAACCAATTAATATTGCAAAAGACCTGACTGGAATGATGGTTTACTAGAGCATGCCACTGCAGCTTGAAATAGTGCAAATCTAGCATGCAAAATTAGTTACAGGTTTTTATACCTTATTAACAGATTACAGAGCATTTACAGAATTACTTTATTTCCATCTTTTTGTTTTAAAGGCAAGAGAGGATGATTATCACAATGTCAGTTATCAGGATCAGTTTTACAATACTCCATCTGGCATTCTTAGGATAGGAAGTACAACATATACACAACATTTACATCCTCAATGGACTGAAAACACTGGTTATCTTGAGCCCTCAATAACGGGGAAAAATATTGGACTTAGTTTCTGAACTGTTAGGGTGGTAGACTAACAGATTAACCATAAGTTAGGAGAATTTCAACTAAATCCCAAACACAATGAAAGTAACAAGAAGTTTTGTTCAAAACTTAATGCAGATGTTCACAGAATCACAGAATCACAGAATGTTAGAGATTGGAAGGGACCTCAAAAGATCATCTAGTCCAATCCCCCTGCCGAAGCAGGAACACCTAGAGCAGATCGCACAGGAACGCATCCAGGTGGGTTGTATTTTAAATATAGTAAGAAACTAAGATTAGAAATTATCCATTTAACAGCATAGGCCAGTAATACAAGATACACCATTAAGAGAGAATGTTTCCAGTGCAGAAATTCAGAGGAAAATACATTTGTTTAAGAATCCTTATTTACCTTTCTGAAGATACAGCCTCTGGCAAAATAAACATGGCAATCGTTGATAAGGCAGCAGTATGTCTGATGAGCAGAATCACTGCTTCCGTCTAGCAGAGTATTTAATCCAAATAAATGTTTTGGGTGAGAAGTTTGGCTTCTTCATGTATGCTTGTAGTCTGTGAGAAATTTGGCTTCTTCATGTATGCTTGTAGTCTGCAAACTGCTTGCTCTAGTTTCAAGGATGTGTGAGTAGCATGAGAAAATATTCAGTGCTCAGAATTAAAATTGGCTCCAGAGACTTAGTGGCTTCTTATGTCATTGTTCAGAAACATGTTTTAAGGCCTTTTTCTTTCTCACAGGTTCCTCTGATTACCAGTCACTCGTATTGAAGATACAAGTAGATACACTCCATAACCACCTGAAGGAGGCAGTTTTTATAGTGTAGGGATACAGAAAACACCAGACAACTCTTTTAATATTAATGAAAGAAAGATATTTATATAGGTTGAAACATTAAAAAAAAAAAAATTGCAAAACATTCTGATGCTTCATGTACCAACAAATTACTAGAAGAAGATGATAATATCCAAATGACATTAAAAAATCCTACAGATGTATATAAGGTTTAGCTGCTTACTTTTGACCGTGGAAAGCTTCAAAAGCCCTATTCAACCCCTGTCTAATGTAGGAGACAGTATAAAATTAAGAGGAGACTATTCTTTTAGAGATCTATAGAGAGATTCATTTTTTTTTTTTTCCTCTGTGAACCTGAGAACATCTTAGTCTCAATAGCACCAAGCAGCTTGGAGCCTAATTCCCAGCCAAACCCCACTGTTATTCACAAGATTCATTCCTTAGGGGCTTCGTCAGCTAAATGTTCCCAAACCACCCATAAGGGATCAACATGTTTTGTACACTCCTCGTCAATGCTCAAAAGTATTGCAATGGAGATGCCTCTTTCTCTTCTAGACTCTGTCTACATTGTTTTATTAATAAGCCCCACATGGCCCCCTCAGGGGCAGGTTCCCTGGCTTTCTGCTGTAGCTTTGACCCATCTGCCTTACAAGTGGGGTGCTGGGAACCCTGCAGAGGTGGGAACCTCAGACCTGGCCTCGCAGCAGCCTCCTACACACAGCTTCCCCAAGATTTACCATTTGAGGAAAGAGAAATCTGAGCTCACCACTGAGCTCAGATCACAAGATCTCACCAGCTGTCCGGTCTCCTGAAAACTTCCACTCCTCAGGTAGGTCCCCCACCTGAAGAATTGGTCTGTATGTTGTATGTCTTCCCAATCTGCCTACTGCATCATATATATGGTTGACAGGAGCTAATCACAGACTACTTGATGAAAACTGTCTGCTTTGTCCGCTTAGCGTCCACAGCTCTGGTCACTGAGTAGTTCCACCCTGCCACAAGCTGGCAAAGATGTTTTCAGCAGGTCCCACCACCTCCCATCTTCAATGAGTGCAGACAAAGATATGTAAGATTTATTTGCAAAAAAAGAACCAAAAACCAATAAAACCACACATGCACACATAAACACCCAAAACACCCAAACCAACCAACAAAACACAAAAACAAACCCAAAAAAAAACGTGTTCGGTGCAAAGAATGTATTTCAACTTGTCCAGTTCCCCATAGCATATCCGCAGTTGCAATGCAAGCATGAGGGAGAGGGGAAAAATACCTTGAATTCAGAGATGTCTCAGGCCATGTAGTTTAGCCTGAAAACACACATCTGGATTCAACTCAGGGCAGCAGGATTTATTCTAGCAAGTCACTGCTGCTTCTAAGAGATAGAAATCCCACAGGCAGCTCATCATTCTCCTTTTCTACAGTGACTTTCTTTGGTGCCCACCACCATACCCTAGCATGTGCTGCGTGTATGTTACTACTTCTCTCTTGTGGGTTCTGCGTGCAGCCCAGCTCACAGTGGTCCAGACTGAGGAAGGATGAGGCAGCTGGGATAGCTGCCTCATTGGAAAAAGGGTTTCTCAGGGAACCTTGGAAGTGCAACACCCACAGAGGAAATAGGAACTCAGGACATAATTAAGGTGCCAAGTAGGTTTCAGGTGTAATGGTTTGGATTTGGACTGGTGCTGGGGATGGTCCCAGCAGAATAACAGCCTAACATTTGTGGGGACTCTTCATACAGTATTCATCTGTGAAGTGCTCATAGGGCAAACAAACTGATATTATGGAAAGGGAAAAATGTTGCAAGTAAAAATCTGTACCTAGTGCACAGGTTATCTCAAGAATAATGAATGCACTTGAATTTACACTAAGACGAGATCCTGCAGCATCTCAAAATTAATGCTTTGAGGGCATGAATTTGGCGGACCTAACAGCTGATAAGACAAGACTTTACGAGTGACTGTGAGCTGTGCTGGAGTCTGTTCTTGTTGCACTCCTCTTATCCTCGGGCTTCTGCTAATCTTCTACTATTTAATCCTAAAATGCATGCCTATTGAATCACCACTGACAGGTAACATGGCTGCCATGAGGTTGCCTGGGCTTCGATACCGCAGAGAAGTGGGTTTCATGCTATTCTTCACTCTTGCTCAGACTGGGAAGTGATGTTTTCTGGAAAGTGTCCTATAAAGAGGGTTTACTTTCTCTCTGCCTGGAGTGCTCATAAATGATTTAGCTGGGTGCTTTTTTGTATCAGCTGTGGATGTTTTTCTTAGAAAAAAACTTTCTGAGGCAGTCCAAGACGATTTAAAAGCTAGCTCTTAGACTCATCCTAACACAAGCTACAGGAATGGTGGGAAAAAGTGGAACAATAGGATATAAAAAGGTCTATGAAAAAATTTCATAGAATCATAGAATGGCTTGGGTTGGAAAGGACCTCAGAGACCATCTAGTTCCAACCACCCTGCCGTGGACAGGGCTGCCAACCACTAGCTCACTAGATCAAACTGCCCAGGAACCCATCCAGCCTGGCCTTGAACACAGCCAGGGATGGGGCAGCCACAGCTTCTCTGGGCAGCCTGTGCCAGCGCCTCACCACTCTCTCAGGGAAGAATTTCTTCCTGATGTCCAGCCTAAACCTCCCCTCTTGCAGTTTTAGCCCATCCCCCCTTGTCCAAACATTATCCACCTGTGTAAAAAGTCGGTCCCCCTCCTGCCTGTAAGCTCCTTTTAAGTATTGGAAGGCCGCAATGAGGTCTCCCCGTAGCCTTCTCTTTTCCAAGCTAAACAATCCCAACTCCCTCAACCTTTCCCCATAGGAGAGGTGCTCCAGCCCTCTGATCATTTTGGTGGCCCTCCTCTGGACCCACTCCAACAGCTCCACATCCCCTCTGTACTGGGGGCCCCAGGCCTGGACACAGTACTCCAGGTGAGGCCTTCCAAGGGCAGAGTAGAGGGGGACGATCACCTCCCTCTCCCTGCTGGCCACCCCTCTCTTGATGCAGCCCAGGATGCCATTGGCCTTCCTGGCTGCAAGAGCACACTGCTGGCTCATGGCCAGCTTTTCGTCAATCACAACACCCAAGTCCTTCTCCGCAGGGCTGCCCTCAAGGAGTTCTTCTCCCAGTCTGTACACACACCTGGGATTGCCCCAACCCAAGTGCAACACCTTGCACTTGGCCTTGTTGACCCTCATGATGTTCTCATGGGTCCACTTTTCCAGCCTGTCCAGGTCCCTCTGGATGGCATCCCTTCCTTCAGGGCTATCAACTGCACCACTCAGCTTGGTGTCATCAGCAAACTTGCTGAGGGTGCACTCGATCCCACAGTCTGTCGTCAATAAAGATGTTGAAGAGCATTTGGATGAATGTCTTTTTCTTTGCAGTCTTCCCACAAGAGGGTGAGTTGTTCTGTGTCGTACTGACATGTCTGAGCAGAGATTCCTTCCAGCAAGCTGAAAGGACTGAGCAGTTTGTGTGCATCTTGGAGATTCACTGCAGTTTCAGGCTGTTGGTAAGGGGTTGTACTTAACTGGGGAATCATCAGCCAGGGTACTCATCTTAGTGCAATCTGTTTTTTATATTTCTAAGGCCTAATAGTGTGGAGTTAATTGCAGTTTCTGTGCATATATTTGTGCAGGTCAGGAGAGACCATCCTTTTCTAATGCCTTTTGTAGCCTTTGCAGGATGATAGCACAGTTAAATCACAGGAATTTTGCCCATTCTTTCCCTGTGTTATTTGTGGGTGAGTATAGCAAGAGTGATTTATCTTGGAAAAGGATAATAGTTTTGCACTCATTTAGGTTACAGGGTATCACCATGCCTTGTCTCCTGCTCAGTGCTGGGAGAAAAAAAAAAAGGGGGGACTCCTTGCTCCAACGGACACCTGACAACACTTTTATTTGATTTTCAAAGCTCTCAGTAGGTTCAGCTTTCTCCTAGAGCTATGGATTTTCTTCTTAATTTTTATTTGTGATCCAGAAAAAAAGACACATTTAGAGAAGTGGAAAATATCAAAATTTAGATTAGACTAGTAACATCTAGACTAAACAAGACTAGATATGATTTGTAAAAAGCATGAGGAAAGGGTAGCACAGTGCCAGTTTAATTGTTCCTAAATGCTGAGTTAGAAAAATTTGAATTAATTGTGCCAGTTTTAAATTCAGTGCTGGCATTCAGGAAAGTAAACCTTGGCATCACTGAGGTTGTCTCAATGAAATTCTCATCTCAGTCTACTACAGTGAAAAGACCAAATGAAATATTGTAAAAAATTGTAATGGTGAAAAAGTCATAAATTTGTTCTAATGCCAATAGCACCAACAGGCAGTATGTCCTCACCTGTGTTCCATTTGGGAGATGAGACCCTATTATAAATGTTTCTTATATATAACATTTATATATATATATGAAATTTTGCAGCTGGGGAAAGAAAATTATTGAAGGAATGGTGAGACTTTGAAGAGGTTTGTGAACTGTAAATTGTAAAAGTGATATATTTTGAGGACAGACTCCATGTATATCTTGTTTGTGGTTAACTTCGTATAAAGCACAGAAAAACGCACAAGCACAAATAGCACAGATCGGAGCAGCTTAATTTTTGCAGGAAATTGGGTGCCAAATATTCTTCCTGGTTCTGTTTCCAAATGGTATGAAGTCACAGCAGTATATCGAATGGACACTTGGAATTCCTCTGTAAATCTTTGGCTGTTTCTTTTAAAAATATTGTAATGCCATTTCATATGTTTCCATAAACCTCCTAGACAGTGAGAGCATGTGGAGGGAAGGGGTTACTTTTTTCCTTGGTGTGGAAAGGCTTTACAGGATTTATGTATGTCACTGGGAAAGCAAGGAATACTGTTACTTATTCCACTAATGAGGACTTGAGAACAAAACAAATGTCTTGCTTTATGTGGGAAGCCTGTGACTGAGCAGAGATTTGCTTTCTCATCTGCTGCCCAGTCCTTGTTCAGCTTAGCCTGGTCAGCAGGTAGCTCTGGTTTCACCTTTATACGTATGCAACTTCCATAATACTTCAGGAACTTACTCCAAAACTCAGGGAAATAAGAAAGGCTTTGCCCTATGTTACTTGTAGTCTAATTTTCCAAATATCAGAAACTGAACTCAGAACAGTCTTACAGAAAGGAAATGTGTGGAGAAGGATTTGGAGAAGGATTTTCTCCTTCTGTTTCAGCCCATTGTTAATTAATCTGGATTACTTTTTTCTTTTTGCTGTTGTTTTTGTTTTTATAACCCTTCCTCTTTATTCCCAGTGCCTTTTATTTTTCTTTTCTGTAGTGCTGAGTAATCTAAGTAAGCAGTTTCCTAATTCTCTCTGACTGATCATGCTTTCTCTTTGGCATTTAGCACATTTTTGACACAACATTTTTCTTCCAAATCTGAATTTGTTTTTTATGGACTTCTCTCTTAGTACAGCAAAACAAAAATGCCCTCTTTGATAATTAAAGTTCTTATATGACATATTTTCTCTTTGCAGTCAACTTAGTGCCAGGGAAATATGAAAATCAAATATTGCTCAAGGTTTTAATGAATATTGCAAGGAAATATCTGAAAATTGATTTTCACAGTAGCTCACAAGTTGAAAGCTAGTGTAACTTAAGAGTTTGTTTTGTCTTGCGTTATAATGAACATGGTGAGATTTTGGAAACTGGACACTAATATAGAAGAAAAGAAATGAGTTATTAAGAAATGAAGTAAAAGGTGTGTAAAAAAAAAGTGGTTTTGATTTGCTGCTCCACTGTTATGCTGCATTGTTGGTAGGCATAATGTTATACTGAATCACATGACAATTATGAGTAAGAACAGAAAATTTCCTTATCAGAAAATAAAAAAGTAAAATCAGTGGAAAATGACAGTGACTGAAGTTTTCAGAGTCAGCATGCTTTGTAAGCTTCAGAGCTCCTCTTTGTCTCCCTTGCTTTTTACCATGTCTGTAACTTGGATCAGCCACCAGAACAGTGTGTACTCGAATTGCAGAAAAGTGCCAGCAAGGCTCAGAGAGAAAGCTCTGCAAATTGCCAGCTCACCTCTGAGCTCTGGTGTGGATTATAGGATCAAAAGTCATTACAATACATGCTTTGTTTGCTATCCTATGAACGAAAACTAAGTTTACTGTGCAGAATGTTTGGTGGTTGGTTTTTCACACTTTAAGTCAAAAAGGCTTCTTCAAATTTCTGAGTGACATTTTCAGGAAGGTTGAATTTATTTAGAAGTATCCCCATATTTGTGGGTTTGTAAGTTTAGATCCTCTCCAATACACTGGTGAATTTATTCATAATTGCCCTTCCCTGAACAGAGGCCAAGCAAAAATGCAAGCATTTGCATTTCCATTGGCTGTACAAGACTTTAAAGTATGATATATTGTAGTGGAAAAATTTCTGATGAGGGTAATTCTAAACATCAGTCAGTACTGCGCTGCCTACGTTCATCCTTGAACTAGTGCTAGAAAAAGCAGACCAACGCAGAATACTTCAATAGCTTTTCCTAAGAGCTCGCTAGGTGTCTTTACACTGATGAGTAGACAAGGATGTACAAAGAACCATCTCTGCAAGTGCAAATTAAGCCACATGCATGACTTAATGGTACCTTCAAAGCAGTAATTAGGGGTGGAGGGTGGGGATATTTATAACTGTTCAAATGATGGATGCATATGTTAAAACAATGAAAACAAGTTCTGTGAAAATAAGATGGTATCAGGAAAAAAAAAATACAGAAGAAGTATCTAAAAAAAAAGTCATCAGAAGCACTCAAAAGTAAGTTTGCATTCGATCTGGTTTTTTAATTCCTACAACAACAGTGAAACCTTCCCGCCTTCAACTCCTGATGAAATATCAACATGTAAAACCTCTGTGAACTGATCAGAAAATGAGAAATCTAATACAATCTACTTAATCATTTTAATGCTTTAAAAATACATTGGTAGTTCAACATGATTTCATGTGTAAAGCAAAACATTTATTTTGATGATCAAAACAAATTGCACCATACCCACTTTTCCTCTCCTCTCCTCTCCTCTCCTCTCCTCTCCTCTCCTATNTCTCCTTCTCCTTCTCCTTCTCCTTCTCCTTCTCCTTCTCCTTCTCCTTCTCCTTCTCCTTCTCCTTCTCCTTCTCCTTCTCCTTCTCCTTCTCCTTCTCCTTCTCCTTCTCCTTCTCCTTCTCCTTCTCCTTCTCCTTCTCCTTCTCCTTCTCCTTCTCCTTCTCCTTCTCCTTCTCCTTCTCCTTCTCCTTCTCCTTCTCCTTCTCCTTCTCCTTCTCCTCTATGTTTTTGCAACAGAGCTGATTAGAAAAACTGCCACTCTGGTCAGAGTAGTTTAATTAATGGTTTTTAATTTCCCAAAATGTCAAGTTATCATAACACTTGACCAAGAGACACAGAAAAATTTGGACGGAGGATAACTTGAGACAGAACTGCTCAGCTCTGCTAGTCTCTCTAGCGCCACACCTATAGGTAACCAGTTCCATTGGCACAGCTCACTGCTCTCAGGTTAGTAGCTGTGCATCATATAGGGAATGCAGTGACTATTAAAATCAGTGAGCTAGTTGATAATCTTTTCTGCTGTGAAACACAGATGGAGACAGATTTAGTTAAAAGGGTCAAATATGGGGGGAAAAAAATAATGTCCTTTTTTTTTTTGTTGTTCGTTCACAGCAGGTTTTTTTCCAAATTTTACACCTTTTTGGTGTTTACCGACCTATCTAAAATCACTATTATCAGAGCAGTGGGATTTGAAGCACAAAGACTGCTAATTTATAAGTTAGTTGCGTAATTAGAGCATAATACTTCCATGGCATGATTCAGATCTTCAAGACTTTGAATAATACTTTTGCCCTATTTTCACCGACCCCAGAAGAAAGTGCCTGGCTTGAATACATCAGATTAAATGACTAAAAGCTGGGCAGGATAAATATGGGTCCAAGTACCTAGAATATGAATTAGAAAAGCCTTTGAAGGCAGAGTGCTCTGTAACTGCAGGTGCTTCTTAGCCGATTTCTGAAACTTTTTCTTTGTTTTCTGTAGTATGCATGCAGTGAGTGGCATTTGTAATCATGCCCTGTGCCTGGACCGCTAATGCATGTAAAAGCAATCAAACAGCATTACTTTGGACATCCAAAACTTAAAACTTTTCTTGACACTTCAGAAACAGCCTCAAAATATGCTTCTGTTTGGGAACATTGAGTAACTTTGTGCTTTTGTTTTGGACCACCACTACAGACTGTGTATTATTTGCACATAAAACATATCTGGGCCTTTTCTTTCAGTTCCAACCAGTTTGGAAGGAGTGGGGAACAAGGATTTACTGTTGGAGACTGTGAAATGTAATTATTAGGACTCAAGTAGTACCTAGTTAGTAGATCTCTTTTTAGAAAAGAGTAGACCTCTTTTAGAAAATATCTTCCTCTGTCTTTAGTCGTGAGGCTTTCTATCCATTCGATAGACACATTTTTTCCTAAAAAGATATGCCCATATAAAACATGCCTCAGTCATACTGGCTGACAAGGGAGATCATTCTGTCTTCTTTTTGCTGGAGGAATGAGCTACTGAAGCGCTGGCATAACTAAAGTGCCTAGAGAAACAACGGAACAAACAAAGACATGCATGTAAGCACTCTGAAGATGATAAGTTAACAACTGATGTAAATTGTCAAATCAGCCCAATATTTCCCCACATCTGTCCCTGGAATAGAAGGGAAGGCTCCCCTGGATTCATGAAGTTTCATGAAGGTACATCTCCACCTGGCTGGCAGTGCTGCAGAAAAGTGCCTAGGAACTGGAATGGACCCCAAACCAAGCATGCATTCTCAATGTTAAACTTCTGCCAAAAATATTTTTAAAAAAGCAAACACTGTATCAGGATGTATAAACATGAGTATTATATGTAAACCAGCTGCTTTGCTGAACCCAGGCCTCAGCTGGAGTATTACTGCATCCAATTAGAGGCACCATATTTCCAGAAATTTGTGGACCAACAGAAGGGGAGGGCAAAACTGAGCAAAAAGATTGATCAGAAACCAAGAAAATGTGGTTTTAAAGAAAGAATCAGGGTGGTGGTGTACAAGGAACAGACAGCTAAGGGGTAGATGTAAGCCTTCAAGTATGTAAAAGGCTGCTGCAAAGATTTCCAAAATGTTTTCCAGGCATTATTTAGGGCATTGATCCATTAATCTTTAGGGCAAGGAATAACACAGTAAAATGCAGCCAAGAAGATTTAGGTTAGACATGAGAATAGATTTTCTATCAGTAAGGATAACTACACAGTGGAAGAGATTTTGAGGGGAGGTAAGGGATCTCAGTTGCTGGAAGTTTGAAAGAAAACATAAGACAAACATCTGTCAGGAATGGTTTAGGTATAGCTGATTCCACCTTTAGATTAGTTGACCTTCCTACTGACTCTGTGATCACAATTGTTTATCCTGAGTGATTTGTAAGATACTGGTTTAAAGGTTATGAGGTCAAATGTGGTGGATATATTGATTTCCCACTGCCACTGACTAAGCTGGGTGCTGGCTGGGGAAACTGTGGGCTAAATTTACCAGCAGCCTCAGAAGACAGTGGAAGAGGGCAGAGTCTGAGATGAGTACCGGGGGTAATTTCCTTTTCCTCTCTTGACCTCTGGTTTGAACTTAGCTGATGGACTTGCCATCTGTACCTGTTTCTTAAAGGAGCATGCTTTCACCAGTATGCTGTAACAAATGGCATTTCCAAGTTCAGAACTGATCACTTCAAGTGGGAAAAACAGCAGTGTAAAGAGAGCACTTGGTAAGTGAGAATGTAGCAGGGAAATGGATCCAAATTTCAGTAAGACAGAAATTTGAGAGACAAGAAAGTGGCAACTCATTACCAAAGCAAGTTAACTTTTACAACAAAAGGTCATTTGAACCTTGGTGGAAGTGAGAACAAGCTGAATTTGGGATCTACAGCCAAAGAAATGAAACTGGCATCTTAGTTTCCAAGTCAAGAGACATTGAACCATATGGTCAAACTGTATTTTTAAACTGCCCTCACCACCTGAATATAAGAGCCCTCCAGTAATGCATTAAGTGGGATGATTTATATCTGCCAGAGGGGTTTGTTCTTTTGATCATTCCTTTTCCTGAAGGGCACTGTATTGTTCTGGTTTAGGAGTTTTTTAAAAGGTATGACTGATTAAAAAAATGTTCCCCAACACATGACTTTGATATTCATGTTTCATTCCCAGGAAATCTTTAGGATTTATCAGTCCAGCCATGTGAAGCTAGTGAATTTTCACTTGGCTAGTTTTCTTTAATTTATTTTGAATGTTTTTGTGACTATGTCTAGCTCAACTCCAAAAATCAATTGGTTAATTATTTTGGGGTCAGAAGTGTCACAATTCCTACTTTAAAATACTTCATGAGCACCAGTACTTACTAGTTAATGCAATATCTAAACAATGCAAAAATCTAAGCAAGGTAGGAAAATATATTTTTTGTTTGTTAAGAACTTTATTTCTACTATTACTATTTAAAAGCTAGTGCATTTTTCCTGCCTCATCTGCTACAGAAATAATGCCTGTGTCCTGTAGCTCACAGGTTGTCTCTTCATGCGGCAGATGAACAGTTTCCATGAATCTATGCAAGTTGACATCAGCTAAAATCTTTTAATATGTGATCAGAGATGTTCAATCATTTCTGGACTTCAAGTCCTTCCTTGATATATTGAATCCAAACAGTCTTTCAAAACTATCGGTTGCTACTGACTTCACCTGGAGTTAATCTCTTGCATAATAGCAACCAAAGATGTGGTTAATTTAATTACTGTTTACAGTAATAATTCCAAGAGGTCTTTTATATCAGGTCGAAATATAAAGTACTAGGCATTGCTGAAAGACAAATGTTAGCACATTTTTATTAATGACTGTGTGATTAATAATATCTAGCATATTTCACATCCATCTTGAGATGTTTATAAATACTGTTTTGCAGCCATCACTTGAAACTTTGTCAAAAGCAAATTGGCTGAATTGGCTACATTTACCTTACTCCCCTCCCCTTCATACTCACAGTGCACATCCTCTAAAGACCTTTTATTCTTCCTCAGGTTTTCAGAACGGATATGTTTGGATTCTGATGCTCCTGCTGGTTTAAAAAAGAAATGCAACGCTAATAAATTATAATAAATTGTCAGTCTCAACAGGTCTGTGACCTTTAATCAGTAGGGGGTTATATGCAACACTTCATTTCCCCTTCTTTTAGCTCTGGCTGTTTCCCTTGCTGTTAGCCAATGTCCTTGATTTATGGGTGGGCCACCAGCAGGATATCTCACCTGCAAAAATAGTTCATACTGTGCTGTTTATTGTACTAAGTAGGCTTCATGCTGGCTGAGGGTTTTTACAAGGGAAAGGAGCTGCTGTCAGTCTTTCCATCTTTTGAGCAAAGCTGGCTCCAAAGTTCTCTCAAATTTCTACATGAAGTCTAGGATCATGAAGCCAGAGTGAGCTATTGGTCCTTTGTCAGTGAGTCAGTGTCTTTTGGCATTTTGACTAGAAGATCCAAAGAAGATGAGAACAAAACTAATGAAAACCAGGGATAAAATAAACACAAAACAACAAACAAACAAACAAAAAATATTAATTTAGAGCAAATATTTAATGCTGCCCACATCCTTTTAAATATCTGATTTTTCCACGTTAAATTATTACCTGCTGTGACACATTGCCATTTCCCGTGATTAAAACAAATTTGCTGAGGAAAAAACAAACAAACAAACAAACCTCAATTGTCCTAGTGTTGTAATTTTAGTGCAAACATAGGACTGAAATGTTAGTTAACATATTTAGCCTCCAAAACATGAGTTTAGAGGCAAGAAGAGCAACTAAGTCATTAAAATTACTTGAATGTTGTGTTTTTTATGTCTCCATATTTATGAAATTTTCTAAAAGATGAATATCCCATGTTTCACCAAGGAAACATGAAAGAGAAGGAAAGATAATGAGAATATCTCCTCATTTTCCATATGTTTGTATTGTCAAGTTCTGAATAGGACTGTATATAAAAACAGTCCACTATGTCCAGATATTGTCAACACATCTGGAAGGATACTTGTTGCTGATAGCAAATCAATAAATCAATAATCATTGTATATGATCTGGAAATGCCGTTATTCCATTGTGCTCTAACTGCTTTGTGGCGTTGTGCTGACAATGCCACAATGGGTGGCTATTGGCTGACACGGTCAGTTTTGTTGGATCATAAAGACGTTGAATTATAATGCCATTTTTGAAGTCCAAGAAGCAGAGAATGACACTTCCAGAAAGTGATTAATCTTCTGAGTTCCTCAGTATTAAATCTGCAAGATTTTATCATTTATTCTGGAGAGAATGAATTCAGTTGTTAGATTTCTACAAGAACAGTGGCTTTCAAATATTAAAAAAATCTACTGCTGTGGTATAGATTCTGATGTCATTGAAAGTTCTTTTTAATTTCTTTTCTCGCATCTCTTAAAAGTAGTCAATAGATCACAGAGAAAATCAGATCACTTCCACCAAAATATTTAATAGCCAGAGGAGAAATTGTCCTCTTGATAAATTGTTAGGATATAGTTATCTCTGTTCCCAAACAAGCTTAAATAATATTAACTTATGAACAAGATTATTCTGGGTTAGGTCCCTCCACTGATGCAAAGACAAGTAGCAACTGCCTGACACACTCTCCTGAATGTAAATCGAGCATAAAGTGAAATATATATTTAAAGCTATGCTTCCTGTGTTAGCCTGGGTGAATAAACACGCCATGTGTTGCATAGACTTCAAGAGACTCAACCTAAAATTTGGGCTTATTGTTTGTCAACACACAAAAATGCAATGACCTAATTCGAATGCCAAAGGATTTTCCACTTCACAGAACAGACTGGCCTGCTCTGCTCAGCCTGAGAAACATTGGCAGAAACACAAGGGGAGCTCGAGCTCTCGCATTGCCTGCATACATGATGCTTGGTTCTGTAATGTAATAGATACAGGTACACTCCTCTCAATTTTCTAAGTTGTTTTGAATATACACAGTCAAAATACCCAAAGGATTTTATAGTCCTTAGAAAGAGTGGACTTTGCCAAGATTAAATGTGATTTATGGTAATGTTTATGCTATTGACTCTTTCCACATTGTCTGAAACTCTTCAGCAGGTCTATGTGCTGAACAACACGTATGGTCAAAACCACATCTCAGTGTCATAGTGTGGCATCTGCACATCTCTTTTTATGGCTGTGAGGAATAAACAAAAAAAAAGGTCTCTCTAGATATTCAAGGAGGTGGCAAATTCACTTTATCTTGATAGACTTTGGAGACTGGTACTTAATTCCTCAAATACTGCCTTCTTCTGATCTGTCTTGCCTTGATGTCAATATTTTCTTCTGCCACTCTTCCTCTAAAATCCAAATAATCCATGTAGACCTTAGTATGTAAAGCATTTTTCTTTGTCCCTTTCTTTGAGGAAGCCATGTATGTCTGAAATTTTCTGGAGGTTTCCATAGAATCAAAAGTTCAGACTTTTTGAATGTGCCTTAAGAGCTTCTTACCCAATGATCAATTTTAATGTATCTTTAAGATAAATTTACTCACTTCTTTTGTACATCTTCACAGTAAATATTATGGTGCTGGTCCCACAGGTTTTCTTCCATAAATAAATCTGCATAGCTGCTATCCAACTTTCATCCAAACCCCTTTCCGATTATCTCTGATTGGATGCTACAAGTAATCAGTCAGAGACAGAAAGAACAACAGATGTGGACTGTTCATTTCTTTTTGAAAAGAAATAGACAAATAACTCCTCTCCCTCTCTTTTCCGTTGTCTGGGATGATTGTAATGTGCAGAAAGCTAAGGTATATAACTATTATTAGACTACACAATCTTCCAGGTTATTTATGTGTATTTTCTTTGATTTCTACCACACTAAACCACGTCCACCAGTGAAGGGCACCCAACAGTTGCTTTCTATTCTTCCTCCTTGTTTCCTACTACTTTTATATTCACTTATGTCTCAGATTGGCTGGCTGCCAGACACTCATCCAGCTGCTCTCTCACTCTCCCTCTTCAACTGGACAGCAGGATAAAATAAGAGAAAAAAAGCTCAAGGGTCAGAATAAAGTCAAGAGAGATCAGTTACTAGTCAGTGTCAGGCGCAAAACAGACTCAACCCAGGGAAAAATAATTTAATTTATTGCCAATTAAAATGGAGTTAGATGGCGAGAAACAAAGATAAAAACTAAAATGCTCCCACACTTCACTTCATTATTCCTGATTCCTCTGCACTCTCTGCCAGGTGTAGCACAAGGGAGATAGGCAGTACAGGATTCCATAACAACTCCTTTCTTCAGCTAATTCCTCCCCATAGTTTTCCCTGCTCCGGTGTTAGTCCTCTCTGTGGTCTTTAGGATAAACCTGCCTGAGTGTGTGCTCCTCTCCACGGGCTGCACTTCCTTCAGGATATACCCCCCTGCTTAGGTGTTGGGTCCTCCAGCAGCCGCAGCGTGCACATCTGCTCTGGCGGAGTCCTCTTCATGCGCTGCAGGGAAATACCTGCTCTGGCACCTCGAGCACCTCTTGCCCTTCCTCATTCTTTCACCTTGGTGCCTGCAGGGTTGTTTCTCACACTTTTTTCCCTGATCCCCCACTGCTGGGCAGCGTTTTGCCCTTTCTCAGATGCAGTGCTGCCATCTTGGCTGCTGGGCCCAGCCATTCCCTTGCAGTGAGGCCATTGGAGCTGGCTGGAACAGGCCCGGCCTCTACGCACAGAGGAGCCCAGCAGCCCCCTGCCAGCACTTGGGCACCTCCCCCCATACATGCCAATGTGCTTTTATACTATTATAAATTAATTCAGTTCGGAACCTGTTGGTGTTCCTGGTATCAAGTAAAATGGGCTCACAAAGTTTATTCTGAATTCGATTTACATGATATAAATAAAAATTAACCAATGGTATAAATAAACTGAATATTATTTTGCAGTTTGTTTTGTCTTCTGACTTCTCATATTTACTGCTCACTGCTAAAGTTCAAGATGTTTTCATCCCAGTGATGGGTATCTATCCTTATCCTATGTCTGTTCACAAGGTCAAGGAAAAATAGTTGGAGGGAACTGGCATAAATAAACTTGCCACCAACAGCCCTGTGCTTGGCTTGCTCTACTCCAGCGACAAGAAACGTCGGCCTGTGCAACTCCAAGAACTGTGTTTGTGGGTTTAAAATTGGCCAATATGAAGAGAATGAACATTAAGCAATCTAGTTAGTAATTAACACTTTTCTTTGCCTCTAAGACTTTGGAATTTGAATGAAACTGGCTTCACTAATGTTTCTAATTTGTGCTGAGTAGTAATTTTTGTAAGAATGCTGAATGCATTTTTTTTTTTTGTTTGCTTAAAAGATATCAGTGTCTCTTTCGAGCTATTCCAAAAGTGTTTTGGAATACTTTTTGTATTGTTTTGTACCAAAAGTATTTGAGTATTCCAAAGTGTTTTGGAAGGTACATTTGGAAGGTACATTAGTACCATTACCGTTATTGAAAAGCTTTTTCCTTTAGCTGTTTTTCTTCCACCTCTGCCCGCCTNCATAATATTTTACTTATTTTCCTCTTGGCACTGAAACAACAGAGTTAAGTAGGAAATCTGGAATATGTTCCACATTTTTCCCTTCTGTCTGTGATCAGTAAGCTGCAAGAGATGAAAGGGATTGTGACTTGAATGCTTCCTTTCTGTATTTTATTGAACCCTGGAAATAGCTCCATATTCTTTTTCATTCATTAATTTTTCTGCTATCAGCATAAATAAAACTGATTGAGAAAAAAAAAGCAATTGTCTTCTAAAAATATGGATCTAATTTATTTATTTACTATAAATTTGACAATGATTCACAGGAAAAAGCAGGATGAATATTTTCATAAAATATTTGGTGCTTTTTTTTTTTTTTCCCATGCAGGATGTGTGGTATTTTTAAAAGAATAAAACTCTGAGCTGTATACCCTGTGTGCCAGAATATCACCAATATCCAGTGAGAGGTGTGTACAGAGCTATGCTCCATTTCTCCTTGAATTCTTGAATTCTTTCCTTCTGTATCCAGATTTTATATATTACTGTGGCCAATTAAGTAAATCATCACAAAGTACACACACTGACTGCATATATTAGTGTCTATGTTAATGTATGATCATCCTGTCCTCTTGTAGCTATCAAGAAAAAAATACAGAGACTTGAAGAATTGTAATTTAAGTTTCATTTTGCATACTTGTAGCTATATGGCAAGTACCAAACTGTGATCAGACAGTTATGAATATAAATCAGATAAATGACTATATTTACAGAGATCTTATTAAATAAATATATGATATATATCATGAATTATATGTAAGTGGTTTGGAAATATATTTTCTTTCTGTGAGAAAAATGCTTGCTTCAGAAATATAAAATACTCTGGAATACAAATATATCACACACAAAAATTTCAAAATGTGGCTGAAGCCTGGAGAAGGAACACTAAATGCACAACACATTTAGAATAAACTAAATTAATTTAATTACCTTTTTATTTTTTTTACAGTGTATCGTATTTTTTTATTTTTTTTTCTTTCTTTCTTTCTTTATTTGCACAAGAAATAAAGCAGGAAAAGGCAATTGAAATAGTTTTACCATTGTCTTACAACCAAAAATGCAAGAGCTTCATTTTAATCTCCCCTTATTCTAGAATAAACATATAATTCCCCTAAAATTGCTCGAGATAACACCATGTGCATCTGAGGCCTGCCTGGCAGTGTGCCATCTGCAGCACAGCACCATGCAAAGGTCTGCATTGGTATTTGTCAGTCATTTCTTGGCGATTTATAACTGAGTTGGAGTCCTTTCTCTCCGCCATCCCCTTTCTCACTACTGCAGGAATTTGTGATGAATAGGACGGAAAATCTACAGCATGTGTATTAGTTAACAGAAGGCTGTGACTACAGTTTAAATCTGAACAGAAATCAAGTAGCCTCCAAGGAATTAAAGGGGTTCTAATTCATTTAAACTGACCAGTCTTAGTTCAACCACTCAACAATTGTGAGCCTTTATCATCTAGGATATCTATTCTGCTCTACTAAAAATGAGAAAATACACATATTTTTCTTCTTTACAGAAAAATTATTAGCTTCCTTTTTCATCTATATGTCAAGCCCTTTTGAATTACAAAACCTACAACTACATAACTCAGCTGAAGTTTAGAGCAGAAAATATCTGTTAAAAAATCATGCAAAGTTATTATACAGATATTGTGAAATATCCTGACTGTGTCTGACCAAAGAGCCAAAAATAAACACTATGTAGAGCGAGTCCTGTAACACTTGGACTGAGCTCAGTCCCACACTGAGTGCTTCCCCGCAAGTCAAAGACATTTTAGTAGAAGGCTGACTGGACATCTGGACTGTGAAGCAGGTGCATTCATTGGTGTAAACTGCCGTCCTAGTCCCCGAGATGTTCAGTTCTAAGAAGATGGTTCTTTACCTTGTGGCTCCTTCTAAAGGAAATCTGCACGTAGGAAGAGGTAGAAATGCTACATTTCTTGGTCTCTCTCTCAGCATAAAGAAAAGCGTATAGAACAAAGTCTGGGATGTTATCCTGCTGTACTGATGGACTCCCTGAGATCATGTCAGGATACTGAAAGAGACAAACTACACTCTGGTGAAAATAAAACTAGGCATATGTCTTTCAAATAAAATCTAATCTAGAACCAAGTTAATAAAATCCACAAAACAACGTCTTAAGCCTTAAAAGGCTTTCTAGGCATTGTATGAGCTGTATTACCGAAGACAAAGTTTGGCAGAGAGGAGAACAGACACAAAACACAAATGAGAAAACCAAAGACCAACACCAATAACTTTTTCAAGGTAATGGTTTTTATGGCTCTGTCTGGATAATAGCCAGTTCATTTGCAGTCCTTTCAGCAGTCTGCATTCAAATGCCTCAATGCAGAACTGAAACAACAATGAACATGGGAAACCTTATGATGAGGAATCCAAAACTCAGAGAGTTAGTCCAGCATATATTTGGCTAAGTGAATATTAAACTCATTACATGCTTTAGAGAAGTAATGCATAGATTTTTAGGGTTATTTGAATGGTTTGGCAAGTCTGTTAAAGTCTCGTCGCTGGAAGATGAAGTCATTTGATCTGTTATCATAGCTGTAGCATCATAGATGGCTGTTTCACTGCTTTCAGGAGCAAGATCTGACTACTAATATAAAACCAAATCATTTCAATGTGTTAGGATTCTGGGGTTCTACATCAGTGACAGACGGCCCCTGACTGCTGCTATTCACAAGTGTATTTTTCATTGTCTTGGATGTTTTAGTTCTATAATCCCAAATGCTATGGGGTACTTTATATTATTTTGCAGCTTGCAGCAAGTCAAATAAATATCTTGAACTGGAGATTTACCAAGTTCCTTGATTATCATACACTGAGGAAAGGAGCTTTCAAGCGATCTAATCTATCTAGCTAATGTATGTATAAAGTGCTTCTCACATTTAACATTTCTCTTGAACTGGCTGTTGACCAACTAAAGAAAAGAAAAGAAAAGAAAAGAAAAGAAAAGAAAAGAAAAGAAAAGAAAAGAAAAGAAAAGAAAAGGAGTACAGAAAATAAAAAGATGACTTATCTTCATTATGTCCAAAAAGTTTAAATATTATTATTTGCTAAGTACTGAAAAAGCCAAAGCTCTATTAACAGCCGTAGAGCCAGAGCAGCTGCTGCTGGACATACAATATTAATGCACTTATGTCACTTCAGAGTATAACTCTACCTCCACATAGTATATGCCTACAGGAGTGTGAAAAATCTCTTCTTACTGGGAACACAGGGCTAGGTTGTGCCAAATATTTGACTGCGGTTCCTTCCCTACCTCAGATGTCCATTCTCCAGCATAAGAAAAGCAATTAAGTAACTCATGGGTCAGGGTCACTGTCACCAAACAACTTACTAGCTCCTACTAGTTGCTACTAGTTTCAGCCATCAGTGAATGCTCACTTAGCAAATGATCCTGTGCACTTAATGCACACCTGCCTCTACTCATCTTTCCTTAGAATTCCTGTGAAGAGACTGACAGGAAGAAGATTAAGAAAATTATTGTAAAGCAAACGCTTGTGAGCAAAATACTATCTGTAGCCCTGCAAATTTAAATGTGTGCAGTAGTGTGTTATTAAGCAGTCGTGACAGGGCTATCGCCATCCTTAAGAACACTTTTTGTGTCCTCTACACATAATATTTCATTGACAGTACCAGGGAGATTATTCAAGCAAATTTATAAGCAAGCTTTGTAACCATCTGTCTCCCTTTATTTCATAGATAATAGCAGACTGCACATTATATGTTTGCACTCTACCTTCAGTACTGATATTGACAGTGAAGGTACATAATAGTTAAGATTGTATGTAGATCTGCTACCAAGGATTTTCTCTAAAGCTTTATGTGTGTAAAAAAGCATAGGATATAAAACAACCTAAAATTAATTTAAAAGAAGAGAAAACAAAGTTCTTTGAACCCTTGCTAGGAAAGCAACATCAATAAACTTTTATAAAGTATAATCTGTACAAAAATATAGCACTGATGTTGCAGTTGGATGAATGGTATAAAATGTTTAATTATATCAAAGAGTCTTTAAATTATTTTTCTTTGTCTCTTTTGTCTTGTTGAATATTATTGCAAATAATCCACTGAAAAAAATGGATAGGAATGTTTCAAAAACAGTGACTGCTTACTCACATCAGTACACCAGGTACTACCCATTTTATTCCCAAAAACCAACATCATAAGAAAACTCTAAATTGCATATGTGTATTCTCTTGCAAGATAATTGTTAAATTATGTGAATGCAACTATTTGGACATCAGCAATGCAATAGCAACTGCTTCATAGCAAAAGTTTGAAAGGGTCACAACATTACAGCACTTCTGTGACTAATAATCACTCTTAGCTGGAGAGAAATTCCATTAAATCAGTGGTAAAATCTGTGTAATAAAAACCATACATTTTCATTTGAATCAGTGTGAACATGATTAGGAGGCTCAAGTCAGTATTAGTTTATACTTACTTGCATGTCAAATCAGAGTATTATATAATTACTTGCTTATGCTCTTTTGTACATTTGCCTACATAGACAGTAAATTTACTCTGCCTTCCTTTATAATAAATTCAACCTTGTTGTAATAAGTTCTCTGGGTAACAAAAATAGATTAGATTTATATCTGTTCCCTCTACAAAGGAACACAGAAATTCCTGAAAGTGCTGTCTTCTTGAAAACCAGGCACTGGAAATTTCTATTAGATCTTTTATGTGATGCTGCTCATTTTTATTACAGTTCTTACAGAAAAGTTTGGCTTTTATAGAAGTGTTTCTTTTTCATTGGAAAAAATAAATTACAGGCAGAGATTCACAGCAGGGTGGAGGCTGGAAGGTACTTCTGGAGAGCTCTAGTCCAACTCCACCACTCAAAGCAGGGGCACCTACAGCATGTTGCCCAGAGTTGTGTCCAGTCTAATTTTGAAGATCTCCAATGAGGGACTCCTCTGCCTCTCTGAGCAACCTGTGTCAGTGCTCATGGTAAAAAAGTTTCTTACATTTAAATGTAATTTCAATTTATGCCTGTTGTTTCTTTTCCCATCACTGACCTACACCGAGAAGAGTCTGGTTCTGTGTTTCCCATCCCTTTCCCATCAGTTATTTAAACACATTGTTCAGATCTCCCCTGAGCCATCTCTTCTCCATGCCAAGAAATCCCATCTCCCTTGGCCTCTCCTTGTATGACAGATGTTCCAGTCCCTTCACCATCTTTGTTGCCCTCCAGTAAGTTCATGTCTGCCTCACACTGGGGAGCCTAGAAGCAGATCCGCAGGTTCTTCTCTACAGAGCTGTTTCCCAGCTGGTTGGCTGATAGTGTTTATTGGAGCACTGAGAAATAAAATGCTTTCATTGACTATCCAACCTGCAGTAGATTTGGAAATGTTATTCTGAGATATTTTTCATCTGAATGCCTTGATCAGAAATTACCATTGGCATAAATAAACTGCCAAGAGCTGTTTTAAAATGAAAATAAAGGAAAAGAACTCCTCAAGTAAACAATATCTATATGGAAATTAACTACTGTCCTTATATATATCTTCTTCACTTTTAACCTACAAAAGTGATTTGAAGGTGGATTGTCAAAAAGGTTTGTGATGATAAAAAAACCCTTCGTGTAATCATGGTGTACCCATGTTCTCTTCTTTAGACCAGAAAAATATTAATTCGCCAGTAAGCTCCAATTAATAACCAGAAATTGTAGGTGGCAACTNATCTTACCCTTCTTTACATGCACCCCGGTCTCCCTTTTGTAATCTGTGGACAGAGAAAGGCTATTACTGTTATTGACATCTTTAATAAAATAAATATATTAAAAATTGAGATACCGACTTAGAAGTCATGAAGTCAGAATTAGGAAAGGAGCAATTTATTTTCTGGGTTAAATAAATAAAATAATATTTTATTTCTTCAGGTATAAATTTATACATTTTATTATGTTCACATTTAGGTAGAAATAGTAAAATTCACATACTTGAGGTAGATATATTTTCTTTATGTCTTTCATGAACTGTAGGCTCATAATGGCCAAAAGAAACTGTTACTCTGTCCCAGTATGAGGGCAGTCTGATCTATTGTCACTCCTTTAACATGCTTCACTCATGTCTGCAGTATTTGAAGTACCACTCGCTAAAGAGCATGGTAGTACCCAGAGCTCCTATCCTTCCTGCTGACCTCAATTTGTTTATTTTGGGCATGCTCAGAAAAGACCTTATAACCAAAAAACTGAGCATAGGTTTATCGGCACACAAATGGATTTACATCAATGTCCTTCCCTGTTATTTAGCAAAGTAATTTTTTCTGTCAGACACCTGGATGCCAGGCAACTAGGTGCATAAATGAGATGGAAGAGAAGAGTAAGCAGATTCAGCCCATGCTCTTTGACATAGGTACTTAAATTTTGCCTTCATTTCATCTGTGTTTCTTTCACTAAATTAGTGTTATAGTTTCTAGCCTGTCTGATTGCAGTACTTCAGACTCCTGAGCTGAAGAACAAATTACTCACTGAACAAGGGATGTGTAATATGACCAGTGGCTGGGTAGCCTGACTGTTAGCCTGATATTCTTTGTGATATTTCTCAAAAACATGAGTTTCTCAGCTGAAAGCATGATATGAGAGGTGAGATGTACCAAAAAGACTTGACCCATGAACCCACTCTGCTTTTGGGCAGAAAAGGTTTATCCTATGACTATTTATTTGTCATTTTCATACAATTAGCTCAAAATACAAACACAAAGACAATTTGCGAAAACAGCAAAAATAAGAGGTTCCAGAAGAGCAATAGCTTAGTCATCAAGGAAGTAAATCTTAAATAGGAGACTGTGCTAGAGAGTAGAAGATTTCAGAACAGAGCTGGAAAGACAAGGAAGACGTACCGTGCCACACAATGGAGAGAAATGGCTGTAACTTTGGTTGTTAGGAAAGCTAGACAGATTGGCTGAGTTGATAGTCTCCCCCTGACTTAAACAAGAGCTATGTCCAGACAAAGTGGGCATAGTAAAACTGATTTGAAAACATCTTAAGAACTTTCATTTTTAAAACAGGGAAGGTGAGATCAAATATATCTGCTTATGTTGACTTTCTAAAAGTGCAGTTCCCAGAGCCTGCGGGAACATTTTCTGTTAGCTTGCCTCAGGAACATAATACAGGGCACTAAGGCATGAGACATAGGCACTAAAGGAGAGTCTTCCTCATGTAAAAAGCATCATGTCTGGCAGCAGATATTCACAGAAATCTCCTGCAATAAAGATTTTGTCCAAAGCTTACTGAGGCCAGCAAAAGCTCTTCTGAACCTAACCTCTTGCTTAGAAACATCTAGTCCCACCTTAATTCACCTCAGTTCTGTTACAAGAAGCAGCCATGTATAGTCCTCTCTGTATTTTCCCACTTTTCCTCAAATGTATCAATTATTTTCATGACCTACATTTACAAAACCATCACACTATCCTTACTCAAATCCCTCTAAAATTATGCTTCTCTTTAAACACACCAGAAGTGAATATAAGAGTTAGAAAATTAAACACTCAAACTCAATATTTCTAGCCTTAGCACTTTCAGCTGGGTCAAATCCAATGTGTTTCTGATTCAGTGTAAAGGCAGGGAACATCAATATTTGTGGATTTTTTTTCAGTAAGGATACTGTTAGTACTAAATAACTTACAGACAATAATGTTAAGCGATCGCATTTACAGCTGTCCATCTTCTTTGTTGTATTATATTGACAGACCCTTTTCTTTCCAGAAAAGGATGGTCTCCTGCAGTTTGTACAAGGTTGTTTTCCCTGTTACAAGATGGTTATCCTCTTTTTGCTTCTAGTTGAGCCTTAGTATGGTTTCTGTAATTCAAATCAAATGCGCACACCGCATTTTTTCACCACAATTAAAGACTAGCTCCTGATAGAAAAATAGAGTNCAGCATGCATATGAATACTGCATTATAACTTCGATGTCATGTTTGCATAGTTTACTGTTTTATAAAATGTATTGCTGTGCTCTGCCCTACTGGAATTGAATTAAATTATGAAACTCAAGCTGGCACAAAAATAATGGACTGAGGATGTATACAACATTACATTCTTCCCACTCTTCCTAACAACATATATATGGAAATGTCATCTGGTTTCATTTTTTTGGAGAAAGTAGAGTGGTATAGAAAAGTCAGGAGGGGTGCTTTCATACTTTTTAATACTTGCATTGCAAGATGATGTAAAATTCTGAAATAACTTTTGCGTGGCTGGTGAAATACTCAGAGGAAAGTGCTTCAAATGTGACAAGATCTCTTTTGTTATGATTTTATTTTGAGCAAAAAACTATATTGCGTCAATGCAGCTGTGTGCATAATTCAATGCAGAAAATGCAGGAAATACATCTTCCCTTCAAAACAGAGATGGAGCCCCAGGACACTTCACAACAGTGAGGTTTTAAGTTAGGTTGTCTCAGGTATTTTAAACGAGGAATGTTTTCTCCTTCTATGCTCTCCTTCCTCATCTCTCCTAGCTAGCATGTTCTTTTCCTTTCATCAGTCTTTGCACGTGAAGTGATTCTTGAACTTCTCAATCTAGTTTTGGATTCTCTCTCTGATTTATACAAGGGGAGGAGACCTCATTTAAAACTGTTTGTTTAATGTGTGACTATGGGAGGTTTAACAGCCATTTCTGCGGTATTTAATAGTGAGTGAACTGTTTCACTTATGTGGCTGGGCTTTTGGAACCTCAATGTTTTTAAGCATCTGGAGAATACTGAAATAAAGGTGCTTAATATGCCTGAATATTTGTCCATTTTTATCCTGGAAACAGTACTTACAAGTTTCTTGGAAGCACATAGGCTATATTCTAGGGGAAAGATAAGCGAGGTTGCATGTCAGGTTTCAATTGCTTAGAAAAGCTGTATGAGTTGTTAGAAATATTTACATTGCTTATCAATAAAGCATTGCTTATTATTCATGTTGTGGTGAACTAAAATGAATTTACCCTACAAACTGAGTGTGTAACAAATCTATTAAGAAATAATGTATGAAAAAGCTGTAACATATTTTTTTTTCCTTGATTTTTTCCAATTTACATACAGTACGTTTATTCAAATTGATTCTTTTTTCCTTTGGAAACAAAACTGTGAACAAATCACAGGGAGAAGAAATGTTCTTAGCATTCCCTTAGGAGCATATCCCATTGTTTTCCAAGATCAGGATGAAGACCTACGGAACTTGTAGGTGGACCTACAGTCCACAACCTGTTGTTCCTCAGCCATCCCAGGAAAAATTGGCTACCTTTATGTAGATTTCTGCTTCGAAAGAAAACCTGTGTCTATGTTCCACATCCCAGTTTATGTGCTACTATACTAGTCACATAATATCCTATCATAATTTGTACAATGGCATTGAAGAAGAATTTGTTCAGAAGCATTTGAAGTATGACATGGAGCAATTATAAATTGTTAGAATTTGGGGCAAGAAAGAGAAGACCACTGCATTCTATCAAAATATCACAGACATTTTGATNCCACTGCATTCTATCAAAATATCACAGACATTTTGATTCTAGTGTGTGAAACGGCACAAATGAGTGACACATAATTTGCACTGGTCAGGCTTTCATTTGGATATATGAAATAAAATTATTTATTAACAGATTAAATGATCAATCAGCAAGTAAAGCACCAGCTAGGAGTAATAACCTGAACCATCAATTATTTATATATTTTTCCTCTTGGAGGAAGATTCTACCTTTATCAAAATGTAAGTAACATAATTTTTGCCAGCTGATCAGTTTTCACTTTAAAAAGCAATTTCAAACTACGTTCACATTTTATCCAAATGAACATTCATTTCAAAATAACCTCACTGAAATTGAGAACAACTTAATACAAAGACTGTCCATAAAATAGATGTTATTCCTTTTCTACTTTTGAATAAGTTAACCAACAGTCTTATTCCCAATTACTTTTGTTTCTTTCATCATTACAAATATAGCAATAGCCTTTAATTGGCTTGATAATACAACTATAGGGTGAAAAAACAGACAGAATATTTCAAGGTTCTCTGTAGCCTGTTCAGATTCTGCATCTTGTGTTTGTAGAGATTCTACTGCATACAGGCCATTATTTATTTCAGGGTTGTACTCATTATTTTATAACTTTTTATATGAATAATAAGCTGACTCATGAAAAAAAATGTTACTAAGTGATAAATGTGGAAGGATTTTTTCAGGTTTTAAATCCTGCTTGGTCACAAAGAGAAACAATATTTGTTAATGTTAAATGTTAATCAGAGAAGCAGGTCAGTATTTCCTTACACGCAGAAAATCAATAAGAAAGGAAATGAATCATCATGTCAAATTCACAGAAAATCAAGGAGATATGAATGAGTTAGAATGACTGGAACAAAACTAAAATGGTAAAATTTTTCAGGGTCACCGCAGCAGGCTGAGCATTGTCTCATGCTGCTATAATAGCTGATTTTCTGGCTTTTTTGTAAATTAATCAATTTTACAGATTGGAAGAAGATTCATCTCCCCTAATTTATGTATTAAAAGTTGGTTGTTCAAATTCAGGTTAGTCTCCCTAGGGACCATTTATGGTGATTTAGAGAAATAAGCCATTTTTTTAATCCTAAACTGGTTGTATTAAGACAGACAACATGAATTATTTCCTGGAGGTAAGTGAGTAACCACAACGGACACCAGGCCACTTGGATTTCTAAAATGAGGAATCTTGGATTAGAGAAGATGAATCCCAATCTTGGTGCATTGCTACAAATAAATTGACATTAGAGTCTGCCAGCTTTGTTTCCCTGTCTTAGTGGGAGGGAATGAACAGCCTTGCAGCATAATTAAAAAATATATATTATCTCTATATTGCATGTTTTGAATGTTTATGTATAGCTTCAGAATCAGAATATTTTTATTAAAACTGTATTTAAATGCTGATAACTAACAACAGATGGCAGAGATAAGAAATACAACAAATATTTCAAAGCTAGATTTGAAGGTTGTTATTAGTCTTTGAATAATAGAAATTACTGCTATTCTCTGAAAAACAGAATTAAATACAGAGTCTATTCAGTTAGTGCTTGCTTGACATTGCCACCAGAGAGAAAGGTACAAAATACCCATGGCGTAAGAAGTCCTCTCCTAGTAAATCTTGACCCAATGATCAGAGATTGTGTTAAAATCTGAAAGGTGCATTTGTATGTCCCAGCTACAATTGTTGGTAGTATTAATTAGTTTGGTACTGGATACTCCTGTGATCATGTAAGAGTTGACTCCTCTTTAAAGGATTCTTCTTGAGAAGCTGTTATACTGTGTTCTACTCTTCTTTCTTGCTTTTTTATTTTATTTTTTGTTTTTCCCCAATATGGCTTGCAGAATGAGTTTTGACTTCTCTGAATGGGAGTCCAAATAAGTATTTTATGTGGTACTTCCACAGATGTGGAAGTATAAAAATCTATAGCATACAAATGAGCATGAAAATTTGGAAGCATCAGCACTAATTCTTTTTATATTTGTGACATTATTAAAGACAGAAAGCATTGAAGAATTTGCACAGAATTAAGGAAGCTATATGTATATTTTTTTTAAGTTTCTCCTTGTTTACTGTAGATTACAGGGGATGCAGCTGTTGTCTCCAGAGAGTGGAACGTAAGGGGTATATTTTCAAAGCACTGGATAGTGCTTAATAGCCTTATTCATTATAGAGTGTGTTATTTTTGCTTGGATACCTTTTCAAGCATAAGTTTTAACTTTACAGCATAGCTTTCTAGGAAACAGGATAGGATAAGAGGTAATGGCCTCAAGGTGCACCAGAGGGAAGGTTCAGTTTGGATGTTAGGAAAAACAGTCTCTGAGAGAGTGGTCAGGCATTGGAACAGGCTGCCCTGGGATGTGGTGGAGTCTCCGTCCCTGGAGGTGTTCAAGAAACGTGTAGATGTGGCACTCAGGGACATGGTTTAGTGGGCATGGTGGTGTTGGGTTGATGGTTGGACTAGATGATCTTAGAGGTCTTTTCCAACCTTCATGATTCTATGATTTTAAGAAACAAACAAACAAAAAGAACAGTAACATCTTTATGTGAAAATAGTTCAATTAAAAAAAAAAAAAAAAGTTGAAAAGTTGTGCCTTGATACTTCTAGAAATTATGCTGTTGATTCACTGGATGCACAATATGCTCTGCCATACCTTTTGGATTTTGATGAATTGTGGTTGTTCAGCCTTATGATAGTAAACTTAACTGTCTTAACTCTTTTTACTTTAAGAACTGACTGGTATAGTTCTTTCTTATTCTGTACTTTTGCTTTTTGTCTCTTTTTATAGAACATTTAAATAAAAATGAATCATATTAGAAGTTTCAATATTTTTCCAGACTTAAAAGTGAGCATTTTTTTTATTTCTCTCATTTTTTCATATTTCATTTATTTTAAAATTCAAAAGCCAACCTCTTTTAAATATATGCATCCTGAATTTGTTGCTCAGCCATGCATGCATGGAACATCACTATGTTCAACAAAATGATGATGGTCACATATTACGATCATATCTCACAGCAGTGAAAAGGGAAAGTGCTCGTTCTTCAAAAAAGCATGACAAGAATACAGTTTCTGTTTTTGGTTTGAATGAAATTCTAGTTCCTAGCTGCAAAATGTGGCAGTGAGTTTTAGAAAGTTGGAAATCCATGCATATGTACATACTTGTGTATATATATATATATATATAGTTTCTAAGAGTAACTGGGAAACTAAAAGGAAACACAATCTTTCTTTATCATTGGAACATCCTTTTAGAGGTAGAACACCCAGCTACTCAGAGAGGCTGTGGTGGTCTTTCAGCATTGTCAAATCTCCATAGGCTGACATTTGAAGCCACAGAGTTCTGTTCCATGTTGACAGTGTGATACAGACCTACTCACCAGCATATCGGGAGAAAATATTTCATAACTTTACTGACTGAGTGGGGTATTGGTTTAGTTGCAAATGCATTAGTAGGGGCAAACACACATCCGTTTACATTCAGTCACGTTTATTGATCAGTTATTTCTTTACGTTAGGGTATCATGTAAGCATAAATGTTTGTTTGGGTTGGAGTGCATTGGTCAAAACACATGCAAAAATACTAGCAAATATAGAATAAGATGGTCAAAGGTAGCTGATAGATACACTGAATAAGAACTCATTTACTTAAAAAATGATCCAGCTTTTTTTTTTTTTTTTTTTTAATGTATTGATTATGCTTTAATTATCATCTTACCTATATATCCCTCTTCTGCACCTCTCACCATCCTACTATCAGGAACTGCTGTCACAGGCAAAACATTTCACAGCAGGCTTTGGCAATGGGTAGATAAACATTGCATTAACAACAGAATATAATGTGTTTCCAACAGTAAACAAGACAAATACTTGGATTTATCTCATATTTTTTGCTAACAGTAGCAGCCAGTACAGTTCCATTTTATCCTCCTGGGTCACACTGGTCATGGCAATGACAGTGTTGAGCTAGGCACCATGCAGACAAAGGAGAGAAATACAATTCCCACCTCAGAGCTCACTCTTCAGTTGTAAGGAGACAGGCAGCAGATGGACTGAGTCATACAAGGGGTCATGAGGTAACTCTGAGACAAGCTGCAGCCTAAACAATGTCAAGTTTCCCCTATGTACTGTGGTAAGAGAGAATTCTTAAAGATAATTTAAACCATGAGTACATGTGCAGGTATTTACTTCAGAAGTTTTTCCTAAAACAAGTTGATTTCAGCTGTGCGCTGCTTGTGTTGTAATTGACGCAGAATGACACAGTTGGGATCTGTTTAATTTGAACAGACTTTACAAATATGTGGGAATTATTAATAATAGCAAGATTAGTCCTTAAGGAAAATAAACCTGTAATAAACACCTGAGCAGATCATCATACTTTGTGTTACATATTAAAAAAGAAAAAAAAAAAAAAAAAAAAAGGAAAAAAACCCTGTAATTAAAAGTAATCCCATTTGTCTGACTCATATGAGGAATCAAAAGTTTAGATTGCATATCCAAGCACTGATTTTTCTTATAATTGAGGAGCACAAACTTGAGGCACTGTATTCTGATACCAGAGCTCATCTGCATGTGATTTGCCACAGTAGTAGATCTGTTCCTGTATTGTTTGCTCAAGTTTCTTATTTCTTCTCTGTTAGTCTTTCAGAGAATGAAGCAGGCAAGGGTAAAATGCCTTGGAAAATAGCAGTGAAGTTATTCTTACAGCAAAGGGCATTGGGTTGGTAATTACAGTCAGTTATTGCTGATTTTAGCTAAATTGAATGTTGACTTCAACATTGTTTTTAAAACATCATAAAGTAATCTTTGAATACTTATGCACATATATTGTTTTTTTTGTTGGTGATGATTTTTTTTTTTTTTCCTAGGAGACTGACTCAGTAGGTTAAAGTAAGCGGACATTATTTTTAATAATAAAGGACTAAACACAACTGCTGGCTTGGAAGCACCAGTAAGAAGAAAATGCGTTTTTAAAAACCAAGATATCTCACTAACAAAAGCAAAAGTCTTCCTACTCAAAAGGTTAATATATACTGTTTTTTTCAGTATTTTGCTGAAACTAAGCCTATTGGATTTACTTCAGGTAATTTGTATCATTGGGTTACCATTAAGTTACAGACTTTATGCCACCATCACAACTGTTTTACTCAGACCAGTGCGAGCTGGTGTAGTCTCTTGGGCTAATGAAATACTGCTTTGTCAAAGTAACCATTATTCATTCATGCCAATGTTAAGTGCAATTGCCCATACACTGCTGCATGCTCAACCCAGCTCATGCATATTCTGCTAAACGGGGAAAGCCGTTTGCCATTGGGTGTTTCCCTCCACAGATTCTCAGCCCCAGTGAGGTGCCAGGGAGGGTGCACGCATCCCATCGCTGCTTCATTTCTCAGCGCGACACCCTGCGCTGGTGGCTCCTCCTCTTCCTTTCAGGGAAAGCTGCCTGATTTTGGAGCTCTGGCAAAAAGCCTGAGCTCATTGATTACAGATCACTGTTAATAAAGAGTATTTGTAATGCAGCAGTGGTGATACAATCTCCACACGCCAGTTCATGATGGCCCTTCAGTCTCTACAATTAAGTCGTCCAGCAGGCATGCCCCCTGTTGCAGCTGCTCTGTCAATCTCATTTTGTAGTACAAATGATCTTAGACCCAGTGTTTGACATGGGGTTTTAACACCAAAGAAGGCAATTCTGCAACTTCAAATGAGCCTAATTGGTTGTGCGCTCAGGCGTTCACTCAAGCTGCTTGAGTCCATCAGAGAGAGATTTCCAACTAATTGAACAGCTTAGAAGAAAAAGAACCACGGAAATCACAATGCACTGGGCCGTTTGAGAGGGGTTTTTTCATGATAAAAACCTTCAAAATAAGATTTTTTTTTTTTTTCTGTGAAATCGGCCACCTGTCAATCTAGAAAGCAGCTTCATTGGTACAGAAATTCTTAATGAGGTATGGCCTAAAAATCAGGGGCTATTAATAGCAAAATCTACAGGTAAATGTACATTTTTATATTGCAAATGTTTATTTTGAATTGACATTGTATTTTCTTTAGACTGGAAGCTTTTCTTATGGTGAATAACAATTGTGTGGTAACAGACAGACAGAGGAATGCGGTTCGAGCCAACCTTACTGCTAAAGTGTGTAAAGTTATTCATGTGTACAGGTGTTGGGACTGGGTTGGGTGAGATTCTGCTCACGTAAATATTTGCCTTTCTTATTTATTTATTTTTTTAGCACAGCTGAATTTAAATTAGCATGTTTGTTCTACAAAATCACAAAGATGGTTTCTTTTCTGAATTGTACCCTTTTTGCCTCTTGTTTTCTATTGATTTAAATAACTTCCCTTCCAAGGTCAATTCACAGAGACTTTTGCCACGCTGGTTACATACTGTATGTCTAATAATTCCATGTCTATTCCATGAGTGACTCAAACATATAATTTATACAGTATTTGTATTTGACATTCAAGATAGCAGTTCACATCTGAACTGATGACAGCTCGGTACCTACTTTTGAAAAAGAAAAAAAAAAAGGAGGATAGAACAGACACAACAATATATATTTATGTCGTATTTAAAATAGGAAGAAACTGAAAATTTTTACTTCAGTAAATATGAGTGCAAAACTTCATTCCAATAGGCTTGTTCTGGGGAGGAGTTGGTTAACTCAATCTAATAATGCACTTCAGCAGCTGTTTAATTATTACCATGCAAATAGTCCTCTGGTTCCAGCCACCAAGCTGGCATTGCCACTGTTTGGATTTCGGTAGCATGGAGGGCTGAACCTATTTTTAAGTCCCTGTTGAATGTTCTAATGTTCTGTAGGCATAGTCAGGGCCAATGCTTGCCCCAGTGAGTTTATAAATCCTGTGAAATATATCTATATGTATATATGTGTGTGTATATGTGTGTACATACATACACATACATACATATATAGATATATAGATATAAAATATAAACTAATTGTTGCAGTTTGTGGAAAATTCATGAAACTCTGAGGCTTGTGCTTGTCCTTGTTTGTTTTGCAGCAATGTTTACACAATTAGACTATAAAATAATGGTATATTCCAATAAAATAATACCTCAGGTGTTTCCAAGGAATGCAAAACTTGATTAAGTCTATGGCAGCATCTTTTGGTCATTGAACAGATAATTATGCCACCATTTATATGTTGTTTGCCATGTTTAATGCCTAGTAGCTGTGAAAACAAGCCCAGAGTACAGAAGTCTCATAAACATATGTATCATAACATTTTACAAGCATTCATAGAAGTTAACAGAAACACTCTTGTTTGACTTCGGTGAGAACATAATCAAACATTCCAGTTTCATGATCAAAGACTAACTTCTGAACTGAACAGTGAAGAACAATATCTACATGTTCAGAATGTACTTTTACCAATCACTTGAGGTGTTTTATTGGTCCAGTGTTGAATCATTACGCAGAATTTTAAAAGTTGAGCATATGTAAGAGGATATAAACATAACATGGTTACTTGAGTAAAACATCCTTTTATTTCAGGAATATTCACTAAATTAAATTAAAACATCATGATGTTTATCTCTCTGAGGAAGTATTTCAATGTAAATTATACCGCAAGAATATCTTTTTGTAAAATCATACTATATATATGATATCAAATGCACTTGTAATCCTATAGTAAAGACAGTAATTGCCAAGCGCTTTGTAGGTCCCCTAACAGTGGGATGGAGCTGTAGCTACAGGGATCCCTGTTGCTGAACTCAGCAAACAAGCTGTCCATGTGATTCCAGATGTTTCTGGTTTTTTTTGGGGCAGGGGACCTCCCAGGATCAGAATGCCAGCATGTCTGAGCTAGAGAAGCCACCCTTTGACACTGGAAACTCAGTAGTCCTAACCCTAAAGCTCTGCAAGAAATTGAGTTGGATCCTCAGGGGCAGATGGGCTAAACAGATACATGTTGTCAACTTCCTTAGCCAACTGCATCTGCCAAAAATCTTATATTTAATTTGCGTGTGCGCACACACACAGAGGGTATACTTCTAAACCAGGAGGAAAAAAAAAAAAAAAAAAAGCTGAAAACCTTGAAAACCTTACACAGAAAAACAGCTGTACTCATTTGTGCTATAAACCAGCTGAGTCAGCCCTTCAATCGAACCCTAATTAATTTGTGCACACGGTGTAGCTGAAAAAGAATGGCAACCGACAGAAGAATGGACTGTGTTGAGGGGGATTAGTCTCTAGCAGAAAAGATGCCTGATAGAAGGAGCTTGATGATACCTAATTGCTGCCCAGAGGACCAAAATAATGGGCAGTCTGCAAGAGAAAGAAAAAAGAAAGGGCTGGTGGAAGTAGTCATCAGGTGTTTGTGGTGATGAAGTTCATTGTCCACACTGTTTACTCTGGTGTTCAGCCTTAATGTCCATTTGGAACTGGCACAGTGAGGTGCCTTGTTAAAATAATATCTTAGCGTGGGATGTATTCATGAAGTCAGAACTCCACCCAAGTGCCCCTGTCACAGTGGATATTCAGTCTGAATGGCATGTCGGGTTCATGCACTGAGAGCCTTGGAAAGAGCTGAATAGCCTGATGTTTTCACACCACGTCTCCTGCAGACACTTAACATCTGCACTTAATATAACTTCCTCTAACGGCAACTGTGTAAATGAGTGATGTCTGGAGAGATTTTTTTGCCCGTTAAGATTTGTTCAGTCTGTTAACATCCTAATTTTTTATCGAGGGTATATGGCATGGTGCTGCAAAACCACTAGTAGCTTAAACGTTTTCTGCAGTACTTTGCAACTGCCTCTAGAGGTGAAAGTTAAATATATCTCTGTGGTTGCACTTCTTAAAATTGTGCAGATGAATGTTCAATATTTGAGGAATATACAACATATTAGCCTACCCTTATGATTTCTTGTGCAAATGTGTTAATATTTGATATGAAAAAAATTATAACACTACTACTCCAGTCAGAGTAAATTGCCAGCAATAAGTGACACTGAAATTCAAGCACTGAAAACTGATGGTCTGTAAAATCCTAACTCTGTTTTCATAAATGTGTTCAGTATTTGGCTTTGCATATCCACTACAGCAGAACAGTCTTAAACTTGCTGAAAATTGCAAAACAGTGCTTTCTAGAAGAACAAGTAGCAATTATAAAACAAAACAAAATATTTTTCTGTGATTAGAAAGCAATTTCAGTCAGAAAGAGAGAATACCATACATGATGTATACATAGACACCAAGCAATCCATAGAAACGTTTTCACGTATATAGATATATGGGTGTTTTACTAACAATGAATGTCAGTAGTGGCTGATAACAGGTGAGATGCTATGAGGTATTTAAGAATTAATCCTTAAAAAATAAGAGGGAAAAAAGTGAAAACCCTGTTGTTCATATGGTTCCAAGAAGATATATAGAAAAGCTATGAAATATGGTGCAAGAGATACCATCAACTAGCAAGAATGTTATGTTGAATTTAGCATAATAAGACAATTTACATCTGCAAAACTGGAAAGCATATATCCACCATATATAAATGATAGCTAATGAATTTTCTCATTATTTTTTTTCTTGAGCTGTAAGAAACATAGGTATACCATCCTGACATGAAAAAAAGATAAGTAGTGTCTTTTGAGTAATCAAGCTGGCTAGTCTTCTGAAGAAAGCCATGGAAAAGCCCATATCAGGCATAGTCAAATAACAAATTAAAACATGTTTATGTAATCAATACCAGTTGATGAAGTTAGCAGTGTTGACATTATAAACAATGTAAGGGCTCAGTGCTACACTGTGTTCTGGTTAAAAATAGTTTAATAAAAAAGATTGTGGTACCCATATGGAAGAAATTAAGCTGATCTGTGAACACAAATTCCAAAAGGAAAATCTACATCCAAAAAGACGCAAAAGGTCTAGTTAGATCTAGCCATGTCCTGTTCATGTGTGACCTGTACCAGTTTCCTATTGTGATTTAAATAATCCAGTCATTGCTTATGAAAGGATGATTTAAAAAAAAAAAAAAAAAAAGAAAGAAATCCATGACAATAAAACTATGAGAAAGAGATTCCTTGATAATGAATGTCCTAAGATGTCAGAATTTGCCATCATTCCAAGTAGGAAAGAAAATCTATGAACTTATATATTCTGTATTAAAGAAAAAAAAAAATCTGTAGTTGACTGTATTTACTTTGATTTAACATAATTAGATTTTTTTAACACCAAAACACCCTCCCAGAAAAGCAAGTAAAATCAGAAAAGCAAGTAAAAAGTAATCAGGAAAGTGTCTTGCTCTCAAACTGTATTGCCTTATTATTCTTCTTCCAGAATTACATTCCAGAAAAATCTGTGTGATTTTGACAGATGACATCAATTTTACTCCAGTTAATCCTGATAACATAGGACAACGAAGTAGGTCATGCATACCAGATGTGAGACATTGATCTGGAATTAGGTGACATGGAAATGAATCCAGAGCCACAGTAAAGAATCAGCTAGGTACTAACAAGGAATATCAATTCTGGGTCAGAAGAGAGCAAAACAGGCAGTGTTGCTTAAAGTTTACAATCCACTGTAAAAATAAATAAACAAATTAACAAACAAACAAGAACCTGAAAGCCTACAGAAATTTTAGAAAAGTCATTGGAATTACATTTAGGCCACTTCTTAAGCTTTCTTTGGATAAGTAAAACATACTAACCTTCCTAGAGGAAGACATTTTGGAATTGGATAGTTTTTAATCTAGCACAACCTTTTCCAATGTTTCACATTTCTCCAAACACAGCAAAGCTGGAATTACATTAACATGACTTGAAGGATGGTCCTTGAAATAGTGACAAGCATAACTTTACCATGACTTTACCTGTAGGTCAGACATGGCCAGGACAAATCTCTGGCCCCAACTGCAAGTAGCACAGGACAGACATGTTCATAAAGCTAACCTCATCTGCATTCTCTTGCTACCAAGTCCTCGTTGAGCCCATTGGGTGGAGAGTATATCTTGTGTCCGCTCCTGAATGCGTCGGGGCATTGCTTGGGTCTATGGGGTACTGACTAAAGAAGGCATGTCAAGAAGGCTGATAACAATTAAGCATTATGGAAAGGGCTGGTCCTGGATGAGTTTGCTAGGACAAAGATAGTCTGTGTTGTCACATAAAATAAGCCTTCCTTCTCCTTCATTTTTTGTCCTATTTACTATTGATTTTCCCATAATTGGAACTCACTTTTCCTCATGGCTGACCACCAACAGAACCAAAACGGTTAAGTACTCTTTTCTGCTTTGAAGTTTATCATTCACTTGGTGCATGGCTTTCCACTACTGAATTAAGCTGCATGGCCAGATTCTCACTGCCTGATCCAAATGTGAGATGTGCTAGCTCCCTTGTGGATGATTCTTTTCCGCTAGTGGCTACACTGCAAACCTGGACAAGGTTCCTCTCTGAGGGAGGTGAAATGAGACCACTGAGTAACCCCCCTTTGGCGATGAGAAAAAATGATTACTCGTTTCCACCCTTGGAGTGTTTTCCATGAACAAATCTTGTACAGCTGCTGATTGTTTCCTCATTACTAAATAGTGATACTGTGCTTTGTGGATTTACAGCGAGCTGTTTTAGTTTTAGTAGGTTTCAGTCATTTTTTCAAACTATTGTTCATAAAGCATAGTGTTATAACATCAAGCATAGGTGCTTAAGTCACATAATGATAGTTTCCATCTGCATAAATCCTGCCAAATCTGCTCCTTTCCTAAGGAATTTCTGTCTTGGGAAGTGATGCTCACCACCATCTGCAGCACTATGCTCTTCCTCAGTCAGTGATGTGGCTCCAGGCTCTCTCTACTTGCAAAACCCCTAATCCACAGGTTATAACAGACTCAGATGTTTCCGTCTGCAAAGATCCAAATTGGTTTTATGTCTGTCCTTCGAGTGCCTTGGCTCAGCTTCGGTCCCCTGGGGTATATTGAGCTTGGGCTTGGGCAATGAACTTCCTCTCTCCTGCCATATTGAGGCAGCATCCAACAGTTTGCACATCTCTGACTGTAAGATGGTCTTTTTTATGTGAATGTAATGGATGAGGACTCAGGGGCAAACAGTTGACCATTTCATAATGCAGACCCTGTGATATGCAAAGCTTTCATGGAATAAGGACGCATGCTTGATTTCAACTCTGCAC
>VXAV01009746.1:81554-92542 GCA_013399715.1 Alectura lathami
GGCAAAAGCTCCTCATCAGCACCTGTCTTTCCATTCCCAGTCCATTCCCCTTTGCGTGTCATGTTTTCATTATTCAGACCAATGCCTTGATGAGAGGCTATCCCTTGCATGGAGCTGGGATGCTTCTACTTGAAGAGCTGCTGATATTTGGTGATTGATTGTCTACAGTTTTGTGGGGTGTGAATGTGATAACAGACTATGTTAAATGCGTGCAACCCAGGACATGCAAAAATTTGTTTATCCCTTTGATAAAAAAAAATACTCTTTGCCTGTGCTATCAAAGGACAAAGTGAAGTGCAACATGTAATGTGCTCATTTTCAGCTAGGGTATGTTTGTTAAATATTTTTCTATTAAAAATATATATAATTTGTTCCATCATATTGTAAAATTTCTGTTTAAGTGGCTTGCATTTTCCTGTGAGAAGGGCAACACATCATTTTCCTAGGCTAAGGGCAAAAGTTAAACCAGTGATACTTATCTATAAATACAAGTAAGTTAATTTTTGTATTCAGGAACATCCATAGAGAAGGTCAGATACGACGTCAGCAATTACAATCCTTTGCTGTCTCTGGATAATGAAGGTAACTTTTGCAAATGATTTCCACCACCACCAAGTTCCATATTTTAAATTGTCTTCAATAATTGTCTATATCCAGGAGGAATATGTGTTGCTTCCCTTTAATTAGTACGAGATTTAATAGTAACAGTACATACAGGGAATAAAGTGTTTTCTCTTTCATTGTTATTGAAAGCTACTATATTATTTCCAGTATCATATAATTTGCTCGTGTTAGTAATAAACAGTAACTGCAAGCCAGGAAATACAATATTTGTCAATGAGAATCAACAAAATCCTCTCTCTTTTCTCTTCATTGTGTTCATAATTACCAAATGAAAGACTGACAAAACCGTATTTCTTCATACTTTCAGAGGGATTTATGGTCATGGTATTATAAACACTGAAATCCTTTACACAACTAAAAATGAATTTTACTATTTTATTTCTACTTTCCTTAGAATAACTTGTATTCACAGAATAGGAAACTTATGGTGGTACTCCAGAAATGAAGGTATATTATCTCTGAGGAAAAGTTGTTTCTTGAAGCACAATTATTTTCATAGCTATCATTAATGGATATGACCTTAATGAATAGTCTTTGTATGAATAAACACAAATCTAATCTTGTTAGCTGCATTATCGTGTAGAGGTAATTTTGGTAAATTTTGGCTGTGCTCTGGAAGGAGTAATTCAGCCCGCATAATCAGTGGTGCTTGCACAATGACAAAACTCTATAGAGGGTGAGGACAACATTTATGAGCAAAAAATAGCTTGTCAATTTATTTTTTGCAAGATCTTCTGGTTTCATTGGAGAGAATCATGCCTTGCCCATTTTATGAGGGCACAATTTCCACGCCCCATCCTCTCATTTTGTATTATTTTATTTTCTTGTAAGAATAAGAGGAGAGAGGAGAGAGATTATGTAACAAGTTGGCCATTGTATATGACTTCACTGTCATTGCTCTCAGCTGGAAGGATTCAGATTTATTTCAGTAACAGTGATGGTATCATGGTATTTATTTCTCAAGAAGTTGGAATTCTTAAGAGTTTTAAGGTTTTATTTATGTTGCACAAAGTTTTTGTTGTATTATCTAACACACAATCATTCAGAAATATCTGGGCAAGGTTTCTGTGCACTGGATTATGAAACAGCAGCCTCAGAGTTGTGTCAGACCTGTGCTGTCTGAGGCTAACTGCTTTTGCTGAGAGACAAGAGTAATGCTGTTACATGAAACACCAGACTAATGCATGTCTACGGGCTGCAGGAACTGAACGAGTACAGATAGCCCAGTTGTTTCTTACAAAACATTGCATGACATGAAATTCATGCACCAGATGTACTCCTAGGTAACAGAGGTCAGATTTTTCTTTTCCTATGAAGTCTAAAATAAAGTTTAAAAAGTAGGGATGATTTACTGTCAATAAGTTTTGTGAAAAGCTCCAGTTCAACAGAAGGTTGCACAGCCATAGTTCTGATATCTTCTTTTCACCATGTGCATGCAAAAGTAATGATCAGAGCTTCAGTAAAATGCATTGTCATGATTTTGATATAAAGATAAAATCATAGCCTCAGGACTGGAAGCACATCTGGTGAAACTGAAGGCAACCTGTTAGAACTGTTGGGAGCCAGAATATGTGGTTCCCTTACCAAACATAATCTGACATTTTTTTTCAGGGGGATTGCTCTAATATGTCCACTGGAAAGCTATTTCAAAGCCTCGTTCCTCTTAACACTTCTCCATTTTCATGTTTTATAGCTATCAGTAATAACTTCTCCTAATATTCTTTTCATCAGAGAAAACATGAGTTCTACACCTGTCTGCTAACACACTGGCATCCTTTCTCTGCGTCCATCAGGACAGAACTTACCTTCCTGAAACATGAAAGACCAAAACTGTACCTTCTGTAAAATTTTACTATTACAAAATCTTACTGATTTATTTACACCATAGTCATATTTCGTAACTCTAATGACAATACTATCTTTGATTTATTTCACTGTCCCAACAACTGAGTAATATCAGTAAGTCCTTTTGGCTCTGTTCTTCCTTCCTGCTCATATCATTTAGTGCTAAGAGGTGAGATTGTATTCCTCCTTCAACATCATATTCAAATGCAAGCACTTGATTTCAGTGACAGTATTTCTGCCTTTACATCTAATAGGTACTAGCACTGAACTAGTTAAAATAAGCTATTGTGTTGACAGAGATGACCCTCAAAGTCTATAGATTCTTTTATCTCCTCTATAGTACGAATATGATGTGTTTATAGGACGTTATCGAGACTTCATGTTTCACATTGACTATTTGTAAGTCAGAACAGAACAGCCGAATGGGGATATAAACAGGCCGTTGTTTAATAGCATTGCTGGACTGCTTAAAATTTGACTTGGAGATGTTCAGATATTGTATTTCAAAATGACTCATCCCAGTACCAGCAGTAACAAGCTGCATTTGGTTTAATTTATCAGTACTATTACATAAAATACATTTCCTTTGTCCCCACTGCTGCCTAATACCTAAACAATACTCAAAAGACAAACCCTTTTCCCTCCTGAGTTTGATTTAACAAACCATATCATGCAAGGATGCATTATATTCATACTTACCCATTTGTTTATTTCTTGTCTATGTAGAGTTTTGCAGATAACATCTTCTTCTCCTTGTTTTAATTGACATTTTGGAAAATCTGAAAATGTTTAATTCTTGCCATTTGTGCTGTCTACCATACACAGGGTCACATTGTCCCTCCATTGCATCAGTGAGCAATTTCTACCCCATATGAATGAGACTATGTTCTATTGCCAAGTTTGCATAGGTTCCTTATGTCTCCTCCAGAATTACTGAAACTTCACATGCAAGAAATCTAGGTCCTAATCTACCAATTCATTACACATGTTGACACCTGACTGATGGCTGCCAGGCTAGGTGTCATTTTGCTTTAGACCCCTGAGCCTGAGCCTCTGGTTGCAGTTGTGGTTAAGTACTTCATCTCATGGGGTGGGGAGGAGGACANTGCTTCATCTCAGGGGGGGGGGAGGAGGACAAAAAACAGCTGCTGGAAACAATTTAGCTTTTTTTTTTTTTTTTTTTTCTTTAGCTTTCACTCTGTGGCATCAGTGCAAGGGCTCCATCACAGCATCAAAGAATGGTTCAGTTTGGAGAGAACCTTTGGAGGTCATCTGGTCCAAGCCCCTGCTCAAGCAGTGACCCCCCAGAGCAGGTTTTTCTCCTTTGCCCCAGTGTTCCTCCTCTCCTTCCAAGTGAATGAAGCTAAAAGAACAAACAAACAAACAAAAACCCCACAACCCACCAACCGACCAAAAGAACCCAACACCTTTCTCTCCATTTTTAGTCTCTGCTTTCTAGCCTGGTTTCTATACGTTTCAGCATTGTTCTGGCTCCTCAGAGAAAGCCCAGGTCACCAAGCAGTGCTGGCTAGCACCTTGCATGGGATCACTGGGGGATTATGAGCTTGGAGCTGGGGACAGTGCAGGTTAGGCTTGGCTTCAGCTTGGGTACATAATTAACTGGTGGTGAAGGCATGTGTGATTTCATAAGGCAAAGCTGCAGGACTGGAGTGCTCGTTTCCTCTCACAACATTCCATAATCCTGAGCTACTCTATTTATTTTCACAATCCTTGATTGAAAAATGGCTTAGAAATACTGAGAAAGTTCTGGTGATAATTGAAATATTGATTGAATACTGCTATTGATATTTTACCTTGGAAGATTCATAGCACTCTGAGGTTATTTCCAACCCTGTTATTTGTTTTCACAAAATGGAAGCCAGAGGTTATTAGCTGATTTCTTATGACCTAGAAACATTCCAGGTATAGACAGAGAAGTTGCAATAAGAGTTTATTTCTTCTTCTGAATTTGTCATTTAATGTAAATAAAGAAAACCCCAAACCTCTGAACTCAATTTCTATTGCAAGTTCCTGAAGATTGACAAACTTATGTTTTTAAAAGGAGTTCTGAAGCAATCTTTTCCATTATTAATGTTCTATTTTAAAATCTAAATGATTAATAATTAATTAAAAATGATAATAATAATTCAAGCAGTACATTTTTTTTAATGAGAAAGCCTTGCAGTCTGGATGCCCTGGGCTCAAATTCATACTCAAAAAAAGGTGTAAAGAGGGCTTGATATTCAGTATTCTGCATGAGTATAGCAATTAATGGGCCATCTCATCTGCATGTGTGGAGAATCTGCCTCTTCCTCTATCATTTTTTAAATTATCAAGACTTCGAGACTCTGTGAACCTCAAAAAAAGAGACTTCATCCCAAAAGAGTTGAAAGTTATTTGATACTTCCAGGTGTCTCTTTTTGGTTAAAACTGTTTGTAAGGCATGATTTAAATTCCAAATAATCTTGAATTTGCTAAAGCTGAATTTTCAAATGAGTGTTAGAAATGCCGAATAGATACAAATTCATTCATGCCTAAATTTATTGTATTTACACAGATGTAGTATTTAGAAAAATTAATTTGTATTTATAAAATTATGTCACAATTCTCTGCAATGGAATAAAATCAGGGTAGATATAATAGGAACAAATGGGGTCTTTGATACTGTTTATGCTGTTTATAACAGCTGTTACCTTCCTAATTTTAACAATTTCTAAAATATTTAAAAGCATGTGTGACTCCTGCTGAAAACAGAATTCTGTGAAATTCTCTTATACTACTAGTATTTCTTTACACTACTAAGAATAAATATTTTCTGAGGCAGAACACCTGCTTCAAGACGCACTAACATAAAAATTAATAGAAAAATCTAAAAATGATGCATAAGCCGAAAAGATGTCAAGATTGGTGTAAGGCTTTTTTGGAAGGACAAATAATTTAGGCCTATATGAGAAAGGTAAATAAATAGAATACATCTAGTGCCTAAGGAATCTTAATAAACAAAAAAAAAATACAGCTGAATTTTTGTCTTTTTTTATTTTTTATTTTTTGGATCAGGAAGACTGCACATTCATTTGCTTGTCATATTGGAACTTAAATTAGGTCTTGAAGCCAACATTTCAGACTAACGGCCAGTTTGGAATAGGTTTTGCTGTATAAATCTTTTTTTAGTAGTTCGCACAACACTACAGCAAAAAAAGACATCAGAGGAAAATATGTTTGAATAAAGTTTTATTTATATTGATCCAGTGTTAAGATTCACATAGCAAGCCTTAAATTGCTAGTAGAGAGCATAAAGTTTGTACTTATGTTGTCATACTGTTATTGCAGAATACAGTAATAGGGACTGAAAGCACCATTGACTGCGTAAACCAATTAATTCATACCTGTCTGAGAGGTTCTAGGCATGCAGCTGTTACTATAAAAGCATGAAATAATAATTTTGTTATATTTACTTTAAAATTATAACTGTGCAGTAACTGATGGGCTGTCCTAAAATCTCCTCTAAAATAAATATGAACTTTTTGTTACATGATTTGGGAACATTTGATCAAACCACTGTATATAATCATGTAGTAGAACCGAACATTGCTGAAATAATAATTCCAAACAAGCAAACAGGAGAGACAGTTTTTTAATATATTTGAATTGAAACTGGAGCATAACATTAAAACTGTCCTGTACATATCTGTCAAGAAGATCAATATAAAACCTAAGAAGACTTTGATTTTTCTTACTCATATTCAGGAATATGTTACAGGTCTGAACCTCACTCAGAGAGTCTGATTTATGGTGCTCTTAAAGGAAAAAAATCTGAAATGCTCTATGTGGTAATGTCGGATTTGTCAGGTATCATTCAGGCAAAATAAATGGCTATTGAATGCTTTCAGAAGTCAGCTGAGAGATTTCTGCCCACCTCTCAAAAGCCACTTAGCATCACTGCTGCAACATTTGTTATTAGGTGTGAACTTTGGAAACTTGCAGTGAGTGCCTTCTGTCCTAATACAGCAAAGGAAAAAAACTAGAGCTGAAAGATGGGTATCACAACAGTGAGGATGCTCAGAAAAACAAACAAACAAACACGCACCTGAACTAAGAATCCCTCAAAGAAATTTTGAAGAACAGTTGTCTGACAATTTGTGGTTGTCTAAATGACCACAGCAGTGAGCCTATTCTCTTTGCTTGTCATCTTCACAACCCAAACATAAAGTGCTTCTGGAGTGCAGGGGAGAGTCTGAAGGAAACATGCAAGTGCTCAAGCTCTGAAACTAGGCTTAACCATTTCTGCTGCAAAGTGGAGATGCTGGTGACATGTACTGTTTTTGAGACTAACATATAGCAAATTTATTACTTCTCAGGTTTGCATTACTGGTTTCTGAGCAGCTCTTCTGTTCTGTTTCAGAGCAATGTTAAAGACACAAGTTTAAATCACTGGAGTCAAGGCTTTCAGCCTTCACCTGTTTGATTTTGCTTTCAAAGGGACTTCATGCGTCTTCACAGTCAGTTACCAGGTCTTAGCTGGGACCCAGGATCAAACAGCTGAGAGATGATAGAAAACAGCTCCATAAACTACTTTTCACTTACTCCCAAACATATGAGCACTTCCAACCTGCTCGTTTGATTTTGGCATAAGGCAAGTTCAATTTAAGCCTTAGTCTTATGTTATCAGCTTGACTCTGTCTTGAAAAGGAAATGCTCACAGAGGTATTGCTGGGAAGCAGTTTAGGCAAATGCTCCTTACTCTCAGCTGAAAGTTAATGGCTTCCAGCTGAACGAGCTGCTTCCCCAGCCTATAACCTTCAAGCCACTCCTGGAGACTGACACAAGCCCCATTGGATGTTTCAGGTAGGAGCTAAGGGGAGATGCTGTTTCTTAACTGTAACTTTATTGCTTTCCTGCTTGTTTCCAGGTGAGTTCTTGTCTTCAGCTTTGCTCCCTCAGTGTTTTTGGTGAAGTGGTGTTAGTGCTTGCATAGTCTGTGCTTCAGCTGGGGGCCATTAACTGACAGCTTGTGAAACAGTAAGGAGCAATTTCCTAATTGCCCTAGCCAGTAACTGACTCTTCCACCATGTGTCATAGCAAGGCCAAGCAGGTTATTTGGGTTATTTCAAACAGCTCTCAGCACAGACTTAGCCTACTCTGGTTTTATTTTTGCAGTGGGATCTTCTAGGAGCACTCATGAAGTCATGTGAAGGAAGAAGGTATATGTTTTTAAAAGCCCTCCTTTTTCAGTGACTTGCTCTCCACTCAGACACAGCTATCCTTGATCACAGAATCACACTTGACACATGTGAGTCACAGGGTCAGGAGGTCCTCTGTGGCTGTGCTGGGGGGTGAGACTATTTGCACAACTGTGGAGGCTTGCCACTAGCTCAGAGCATGCCCTAGACACAGAAGCACAATGATCATTGCCTTGTGTGCAACCTGCATGCTGTTTCCTTGGGAAGGTGGTGGAAATAAATTAGTGCTTGCCTTTTGCATAACAGACTACTGATGGTAGGATTTGTGCAGGAAGAGAACAAATTATGTTAAGCTTTCCAGGCTCAGTGGCTTTTAAGCCACATCTCACAGGTAGTTTTACCTGCCAGGGTGAAGGACAGCCTGGGCTGGCGAATGCTTCCCCATTACACTTAAAGCTGAATGTCAGCACAACCAAGAGTACAAGGGCCTTTAGATCAGAAGAGGGCAGAACAGGTGACTATGTATCTGTAGCCTATTTTCTAGAGCTATGGGTTGTTAGACTGGGTTTATGATTCTATTTCCTGAAGGGTTTCTGTATTTGATATTAGGCGGTATTATATCTTGTTGCCTGGAGAGCTCAGCAAGTAGGAGTTAACTGTACTGTTCTGGTTTTCACTGGTACAAGATCTGTAATGGGCGATTTTCCAACAACAGCATGCTCTCACCTGCCACAATGAGCTTAAGTTCGGGTGCTCATCCATCTTGTGCTGTTAGAGCAGAGAGGAGTAGGAATGGACTAACTGAAATGCCTTAGTAACATCTCCTAATGTCACATATGAAACTGAACAGATAGCTTAGAAAGTGTTACTATTTATGGAACTAGGTCTCCAAACCCAACTCTCTAATGGGTAGTTCTCAACAGTAATCTAAAAAAAGTCTGGGGACTGAAGCTCACAATCCTAGTGCATACATATTACTTTGCTAGCCGTAAATTGAAACCCCCGATGGCTTTGTGCTTCATACTGCAAGACCTCTCTGATACACTAGCATGACATAAGTGACCAAATCAGCAAACAAAACTGACTGTAACGGGTACTGAAAATTTGTCTCATTCAGAGGACAAACCACACATAGACTTCTGATGTCACAGAGTTAAAGTGCTCTACTATTAAAAAACTTCTATTGGGAACATAGAACATTCCTAAATTCCTATCTCAAAAAAAAAGTCCTATGTGTTTTGACAGCACATTTTCTTGAGTAAGATCTAGTTCTACTGGAAAATAGCTGCTCAAATAACTGCTCTAATTGTCACAAACTAATTAAGTGCTTTCAGCTGTGTCTGCATTGTGCCATTGTTTACTTGGCTTGTTCACACTCAGCTGTAGTTGGTTCTTCCAAACATTATTTTATTTATTACTTTTGCCCCCTTTGTTTCAGTGTGATTTTGAGAAGGCAGAGTCCTGACAAACATGTCAAACTTAAATTTCACACCTTGCCTTGTAAATAAGGGGCTAGAAAACATGTTGATGATCACTGTAAAATAATTTATAGAATGCAGATGTGGGTGCTTGGGAGGTATAGTTACTATTGAAACTCCAAATTTGTAGCTGCTTTCAGTGCAGGTTCTTTCTTGCTTGGGGTGCACTTCTGAAGATCAAGTACCTATTACTCTCTAGAATGTTGTTGCTATCCTTGTGGCAACAAAACTTTAATAACAACAGAAAAAAATCATGTTTTTATTTTCGGGTGAAGTTCTGAGAACTTTCACTTGAAGATGAACTTTTACTTGTTCCTTCCCAAATATAAATTTATGAAATGTGTAATACAAACTATCTATTCTAGTGTTTAACTCAGTGTTTAACTCATGTAACTCAGTAAGACAGTGTTTAACTCATTTCCAGTTATACTATATCTGTGTATAAGTTAAGTATCCTTTTAAAAATAACTAAACATGCATCTTGTGTGACATGAGTAGTGAATACTGGCAGCTAATGTTGATTTATCAACTTCAACTCACTTAAAAAGACATCATAAATTAGAAATGATCAACATATCCTAACAAAACTTGGCTATCTGATAACAGTTTGGTTTTGTCTGGGGAAAAAAAGATAAAAATAAAAATGAATGACTTTGTAATAACGCTGTTGTCTTTTCCTTCTAAACAAAGCTTCCCAGTCATGAGATGGCTGAGAAAAAGAAACATGGAGATCCAAAGTTTGTCTGCTCAGCACTGCCATCCAGACTGACCCACTTCTTTCATGCTGTTTGGTCTTTCATATCTATGTTACAGAAAAAGTAACAAAGTACATTTTGTGGCTAGACTAGATGACCTCGGAAGGTCCCTTCCAATCTAAATTAGTTTACATCTCAGAAAGTAACTAATACGGAAGACATAAAATCGCAGCAGTTGTTCTTCTACACTTGCTTTCTTCAGCGCCCAGTAGGTACACAGTTATCATAAATTTCTTTCAAATTAGCTTAGTGTGAGCAAGCCTTAGTTACTTTAGTAGAACTGTATTCACTTTTAGGAGAAGCTGTTCCTGGGAGCATATATTTGGGATCTTAGCAGGCCCTGACTCTTTCCTTCCAGAGATTAAAGTTATATCTTGTTTTATTGGGGAGGCACTAGGCAGAAGGTAACATTCTATATGTAGATCAACCAGTGTTTGAAAAGAGCCGGTGTTCCAACCACAAATGTGGGTGAATAGATTAAAGGTATACTTTACAATTTACAGGACAGTATACTGCTTCTGGCATGTGCACTGTAAGTACTGTAGGAATAACACATAGGAACAGAAGAGTTTTGTACAAAATGTCAATGGTAAGAACAACAATATAATTTGCCATTTCCTATTTAACAGTAACCCTCATGTTACTATTGCAGCCTATCAAGCTAAGATATAACCTTAGACTTTTAGTGAAACTGAGGAAAAAAACAAATAAAAGCTTAATGGGATGACAGTTCCCATTGTTCTCAAATTGCACCGAAATACAGTGGAAGCATTCCACTGCTGCAGCATGTGTTCAGTGGTTACAGTCATGGGCAGCAGCAGAAAATGACAAATAGACGTTGATCACTTTTGAAAATCTCACCCTCAATTTTTGCTAAACACCTCACTAAGGAGGCTCCTTTATGCTCTGCAGTGCAGGAATGTAATAGGGATGCAGTACATGTAATGTTTATACATCGTCATCATCATCACCCTGATGTGTTATCTGTCTAGCAATCTGCTTGCAATATGAATAACAATTCTTCATATTGGTTGTGTTTTTTCATGTAGCAGATAATTATTGCTGGCAGAGAAAGGCAGCTTGGGTTTAAGGAGGCACCAGATGTT
>VXAV01009746.1:92605-109314 GCA_013399715.1 Alectura lathami
TACAGAGAAATTGTACCAAAGTACTGCTTCACCAGAACTGGTAGCCAAATCTCTTCAGCTGTTTCTGTTTCACATTAGCACCAGTGTCTGTGTTGTGGACACCCCAGGAAGCCAGCAAATCTAGTCCAGGTCCTAGCTGGTATCAATTTAAGATACTGATGGCAGCTACTGTCTTCCTTGTTGAGTACCATGACTGGGACCCGTACCAAAAGACAGCTCAGCTTGAGGTAAAGAACTACCTAAGTTCATTTGAACACCAAACATCTTTCCTTTTAGTAAAATATTTTCCATTGAGTTTTGGCAGTAGAGGGCCTGGGTTTGACAGTGAGTATCAGCTGTCTGTGAACACATATATTTGAAAATGGTCAGCAGCTTTAGAGTTTCCTGTTGAACAGACCTCTTCCACTTGCCCAAGACCTATATTTTGCATGCATTTGTCCAGGAGAGAATCATTCTGAAAACAAAACAACAAAAAAAAACAGCTCATCATCATCAAACAACGAAGTCCTTCAAAGAAATCATAGCATCACACAGCCATTTGCATTGATAAAGCATGTATCTATCCAATGGAAATAATGATTTTGATTTCTTTATGGATAGCTATTTGTGTCTCACTTAAATCTGTGAGCCAGATCCTCAGCAAAGACAGGTCAAACTATCACATCTGTTTCTATCAAATGCATATTTTACTATCTGTAAATGGAGAAAAGTTTAGTATGAAGAATAGATGGAGTGTTTGAAATATCAACATTTCATTGTTACTCTTAAATAAAATATTGCACAAAATGCCTCGCATGTAGATGCAATGATTTCCTTTTCTAAAATGCTATGTCTAGGAGAAAAAGTTAAAGGTTAAAATCAAATGTAACTATGTGCCCCAGAAATAAAATGGATATATGTGAAAAGTATAGTTAGCCTGTAAATTCATTTAAGCTTTTAACAATTAGAAAGGAATATATAAAATGCAAATTAAAGGAGAAAATCTTATTTATGTCCCCTGTTTGTATGGTAATTGGCTGCTTTTAATGAATTAATCTCATGCACAGGCTCCTGCTAAATTAGACTACCTATAATGTACTGTCTTCAAGTAACTTCACATTCTCATTATCGCCTCCCTAATTTCTAAAGTAAAATTAATATAATTAGGGAGCAAATCAATACTTATTGATCTTGTGTTATTTCAATGGAACAAAAGAATAACAGATTAAAAGGAAGTGATTTTTGTTAGCATTGATTTTGTTAGCATGCTGAGACAACAGTGCTGAAAATTAGATCTTAAAATATTTCCCTTCCCAGAATGATATCCTCTGGTCATTTCATATTCTCCGTGATGCAAACATTTTTGCATCGCTATGCTTGAAAGAAACAAAAAAGATATTTATGCCCTTTGTCTATGGGTAACTATAGCATTGTTTTCTTGCTACAAAAGACATTGACTATATTTTCTTTTCATGAGATCAATTTCAGGCTGCAAATTATTTCATCAGATTATGTTTCCTTTTCTTAGTGTAAATTAAAAGGTGGATGCATGCTGGCAAACACTACTTGAATAAATAATTGGTAGTATTTTAGTAGTGTACTGGTGGTGTACTAGTAAACTCAAGCATACGCATTAAGGAATTTGAGGTTCATAATGAGAAGTAATGGAAACATTCACAGAAATCAAAGCAGCAGCACTTTTCGGCATAACCAATAACTTATTGCGTGTTGAAGAAAATGATAGTTCCTAACAGAAAAGAGTAAGTTCTTTTTATTGTATTCAAGAAGACACATTGCACTATAATGAATTTAGACTTATATTTATTAGTAAAATGTGAAGGGAAAATAATAAAATGTTCCCTTAACGGCTGAAGTCTGTATCCTAAAAGTTGTAGCTGGGGATGGAAATGTCTCAGGTGGTTCCAGACAAAGGCTTGTGTTGCTCCATGTTCCTCCAGAGCCTCTGCAGGGCACCAAGCTGCTGCTGCAGGTAAACTTTACCCAAACTCATAAGAGTATGTTGATTGAAGTCAGGCGCAGTTAATTTGCTTTTCACATCTCAAAGTCTCCACAGAGCATAAACCCTTTTTCCTAGCTCATATTTCATTTCTATATTTCACAGAAGCTTTATGATATGTGAACAAATTCCCTCGCTGCATGTGATAAATCTAAATTGCTTTGTTTAAAAAGGTAATTAATTTAGAGTTTTTCTTTCAATTTTCACACCATATGAACATGAATAAAAGCTTTTCATGGTGTATAAATTTATGTATAGTGATTACCCAAATGAATGGCAGAAACAGCTGCAACTTAAATCTTTACACTGAATATTCTGGTTTACTTGAAGCTAAATTGCAGATTCAGGTTGCATTTCAGGCATTCATTCAAACATAATTCTAGGCAAAAAAATAGTGGTACATGTATAAGAGGTGTTATAAATATTGAAGAAAGAAGAGCTTTCATGTTTTATTTGCAAATATATAAGAGTTTTTGTTCTATGTAACATTGTTTACTTGAAAAATAGCTTTGATGGAAGAAAGGTTATTTCACTATTTAACAATATTCCACATAAGTTATATGTCAATATAACTCTAATTTAACATACTGTGTAACAACATGAAAGTAAAATATACCTGGCCTTCTACATGATGGGTGGGAAAGCTGTTGCCTAATATTAAGTGTTGTCATTGACAATTAAATATATATATACATATCTTTAACAAAAAAAATCTTAGCAAAAATAAGGTAGTTGTAATGTAAGGACTGCCATCACTAAAACATGACATTTTTCTTGTATTAAGACAACTCTATCCTAAGTAGGCAGAGTAGATGCTAGTGACGTCTTAAATACAGTTGTTTTTTTTTAATTGATAATTTAGGAAAAACATCCCTATTATAGATAAAACTAGCTACAGTTGTGACAATATGACTTTATTGGGAAAACTGTGAGACTTCGTGTCCTCTAAAATAATCATATCTACTTAAGCTGTTATTTTCTGTTATTGATTACTCTTTCCCTGTTAAGAGATATGAGTAAAAATGTCATCTTCAAATATGCTTAATATTGGATCTTATTTGAATAAATGAAGGCTCAGTGATAGCAAATGAAGCAAAGCATGGGAATCTGTGCTGAAACTCAAAACAATCTCATCCAGTGCTACTGGATGACAATAATTTTGATTTCAGTTTCATAGGGAACCTCAAGAAAAATCACTATCAAGGAAAAAGGCACCACTTTCAGGAAGAGACTGATGCTAGGTCTTAATAAATAACTGATATTTCTAGTTGGTGTCCAAGAAAAAAAAGTTGAATTAGGGTGATATCCTGTGAATAGGGATATCCCAGGTCAAGAGTATGCCTGTCAGGATAATTTCAGATCTCAGATTCATATTTTCTCAAGCTGAAGTGAATTACACAGAGCAGTACTTATCACTGACCGATAAGAAGGATTACAGGGAAGTGAGGATTTTTGTATTTGACCCCTTTAGGAGAAACTTCTTACAAGTTCTTACTAGCAAATGATTTCTCTCTCTTTTCCCATTTTGTTTTCCCTTTCTATTTTTTTGCCTTTGCCTTTTCCTGTTGTTTTTTGTCTCAAGATCATGGACAACCTTCTCTATCAGACCAATTTTCTTAACATCATATAAGTATTCCCACAGTGAGACCTGAAAGGGGGAAGCAAATCTTGTTATAAGTGGAAAACTGTTCTGTATGGGCAGAGTTAACATCCAGTGTCATGGAAATTCCTAATATGAAATAGAGATACAGATACTAGAGAAACAATAGGTTCGTTGAAACAAAGTAAACGGACCAAAATTGTCTCCAGAGCCATTAATTGAAGAACCGGACTTGGTGCTGGGATCTCAATGGTGAAGCTAAGGTTGAGTAAAACTGCTGGCTCCAAAAGAGTTTATCTGTTTATGCTTGGCTCATATCAACCTTCAAAGGGCAAGACCTAGGAGACAGTGCGAAGTTCACTCTTGTGACCAAAAGATGAAGCCCTAATTCAAAGGAGATTTGGAATCATAGAATAATAAAGGTTGGAAAAGACCTCTGAGACCATCTAGCCCAACCTTCAACCCAACACCACTGTGCCCACTAAACCATGTCCCTAAGTGCCACATCTACACGTTTCTTGAACACTTCCAGGGAAGGAGACTCCACCACATCCCAGGGCAGCCTGTTCCAATGCCTGACCACTTTCTCAGAGAAGTTTTTCCTAAGAAAATTTATTTTCATTTTCACTGGAAGAGACCAGTCAAATTCATGTTTGGCCAACGCAATTAGAGCTGTATCACTGAAATTAATAAAAATGTTTCTTTTTGTGATCTCTCTTGTTCCTGGGTTTTAAGGAATAGAAAATATAATACTTGGCCATAGAAACATGCAAAATAGACAATAGTGAGGATCATAAGAATAAAAGATAATTCCCTCAGATCTTACATGCAGCTTGGAAATAGGAGGAAGAAATAGAAAATAATAGGTTTGAAAATTGAAAAATTAAAAATTGAAAGCCACAAAAATTATTTTTTTTATAAATGTTTTAACTGAAATCAAATGAGAAAACCATGGAAAATAACCAAGGAACTACAAAATATGAAAAAAAAAAAAAAGTGCTCAGGAGAAATTACATTGAAGATAGATAAAAGGACAAAAAATAGGTCAGACAAGTAGTGTCCTCCTGGTGCTAAAGAGACAGAAGGTTACAGGTTTGAACTCAAAGGCATGTGTGTTCATCCTGTGAGTGCAAGAATGGAAAGACTGCACTAAGGAGATTTGCTGAAAGCAACATATTTTTGCCTGAATAGCCATACAAATAGCAGAGAAATCAGCAAAACCAGAGTCCTTTGAGATCTTTTTTGGGAAATTTCTGTGTGTAAATTATTTTCTTCTGCTTTAGAAGGAGATAATCTTGGTCACAAAAGATTTCCTGAAGAAGAAAGATGTATGGCATGGACGTGATATTTTAGTGAAAGAGATTATCACCTTCATTTCCATATCTGTACCTGGGTATATTTCCACCCCAGAGAACCATTGAGAAGATGATATTGATCAGTAAGCTAATTTTAGTTTAAGCACAACACTGAGCTGGACTTAGATTTACTTTGGTACTTCAAGTGTTTCTTGGCTTACTTATCTCTCACAGCATCCAGCAGGAGATAATTCTTTACTTGTTGTTGTATGCCTTGCTAGTCCATTCAAAAAAGACATAACGGCCATCAGCTCTTAGACTTTTCTTAGAGAAAAGATACCCTTTAAAAATATTGAATAAGGAGAAAAGGAATACTCCATGACTGTGGTGAGAATTGAATTAGAAATCTAAAATGAATCTCAGACATGGAAAGTTATACAAGATGGATTGAGTTCAGTGGATTTGGAGAAGCTTATTACTAACACTCATGCAAAAATAATTGCTTTAAAATCAGAATTTCAGGAAAAGGTTGTTTAGAATTTTATTGCTACTGCAGGTATGAAATAAATCAGGTCTTCAAAACCTCACCTTTCCTAGAAGGCATCAATAATTTTGACAGAAATGCTTGAAGTCCTGCCAAAATGTATGGACAAAAGTGTACCAGCAAACAGTGGTTGTAGACTGTCAAAGGCCTCCTGAGCTATAACAGTGAGGGCTGTCAGGGACAGTTTGTGTTTAAACACTGGTGGCATTCTCCGAGATCTGAGAATCTTGTTAGATCTCTGAGAGATCTCTGATGTATCCCAGCTGGCTAGTATAATAATTAGTGACTTCCTTACCCACATCATGCCTTTGGAACAGTGATAGCCATGCACTTTACCATTTTGCCAACATGTCCTTAATAGCCAATAAATGAGTTGGAAAGGGGAGGAGTAGCCAGAAAAGGCACATCATAAAATGTTCGTAATTAACTTCAGAAATGATAGCTTCTTTCTGAAGTACATTTATTCTGTAAATTAACGTTACTCTTATAAAAGAGACTGGCAAATAGCCAGTTTCATGACAGCAGCACTTTATGCTTCAAATGCAAAGTTCTTCACACAAGCCTGTCCAGCCTGCCCAGCATTCCTCATTATTTCCCAGAGGGCAGCTCTTCTAGTAGGACAAGAAGAGCAGATGAGTGTAAAGCTTTTTTCTGTCTTTCCTGTGTCCTTTTTTTAATGGCATGGGAAGATAAATTTGAGTTTGACAAGAAAAAGAAATAAAGCAAATGCTTAAATCAGGCAGTTTTCTCTTCCTCATCTTTTGAAAAATCTTCAAAACTATAACAAATTTAAATACAGAACATCAAGTCTATATAGCCAAAGTCAAGAAAAGTCAAGAAATGCACAAAGTTTTTAACAGCTACTGATCATATTCTATAAATACTCCATAGGTAATCCTGTTTCCTTGTTAAATGTCAAGCTTAATAGATTATTGATTATGCTATAAAATCTATACCATAAAATATACAAGATATGTGCAGTGGTACCACTGAGATTACTCTTGCAGCATTAACTTTTATGTTTCCTTACTCTGTGGATTTTAACTACAATCTTAAACGTTACACTTTCACACTGACAGTTCATGTAGCTCTTACCGAAATAAATTGCAGCTGCCTTCAGCATTTACCAACAGACATATTTTCATCTAGAAAAGTATGACAATGGTCTTTTCATTCAAAATCTGTTGTGACAGTCATGACAAACATATGGATAGTAACAGTCTTACCAGCAGCATGCTTATCTCTTTTACTAGTTCAGAAAGGTCTGATTGATGTGAAAGACCAAGATCTCTCTAAAGATAATTTAGCCATTTCCATACAGTTTACGCTTGTGTTAGCTGTATCCTGCAAGGGGACTCCCAGGGGGATTTTCTCTGACCTTCCCTCTAAAAGGTAACACATAAGAGATTCCTAAAGGAACCATCATCTAACAAGACTAATGATAGCTTCCATGCCTATTATCATTCAGTGAGAGTGAAAAAGACTTTAAAAATGCAGTACCACATTCCTCCCTTGATGTTTCTCATGATCTATTAAGGTATTAGATGCCAGATAAATTAATCATTAAAAACTTACAGTTAAGTCTTTACAAATAATAACCAGGTGTACTTTGATTATTTTTTATCTCACTATATATATTTATATATTTCTGTCACTAAGCACAAACCATACAAGACAATTTGTTTATTGATGACTAATGGCTAGATAAAGTTCATGAAAAGACCTATATTCTTCAGCCTTTCAGTGTGTTAGAAAGTCAGGAGGATTACAGAAAACCATTTGTTCTTTGTTTTTGAAACAGCTCATGATTTGTCACTCAGCTATCCTTTCAAGCTATTTTGGTGAGAGTGAGCTATTGTGATGACTTTTTATTAAAGCATATAACCTACCATTTAATTTACTTTTTCCTGGTCAGCAATACTATACTTAAAAGTTCCTCCAGTACAGAGTTAACTACAGAGATTTTGCTTGAGAACTAATTTTTATTGAAGAAGACTTTCTTCCTCATGTGATCAGCTTTTTTTTAGTGTAAAACATGATCTACATTTCTATTTAACCCCCTGTCACCAAAATAAGGTTATTGTCCTATTTTCCAATGTAATCCAGTTCATACTTCAATAAAGAAAACTAAAAATCTTTCAGAGTAGCGATAACTTGCTGAATTTCACTGCTGCCATAAAGATCTATTTATTTTCTTCAGGGTTTGTGTTGAGTTAGTCTTATGGGGACCATGTGCCTGCATTTCTCTGGTGATTATATTGCTTTCTACAAATGTTAAGCTTTCGCTTTAAAGCAGAAAATGATTGACCTGTATGGCTATAGCTTAAGTTTCCTAATGTGAACTAGTTCAGCTTTATTTCTAGATCCCTAGGTAGGAATGCATTTGTACTGAGTATGGTGTTTTTGCACTGCAACATAGCAAATATAGATGAATTCAGCAAGATAATTATGATTTTAAATGCTGAAGCAGTATTCCAAGTATGCTGTTTAGATTACTTCATTAATCAGTGTGTTTATCATTTTTTACATATGATGACTTAATGTCTAGTTAGTTTAGATTCATTCAGGGTCTTGATTTTTATACATGGATATTTGAAAAATGGCACCAGAATGTAGACTATTCATTCAATAAGGGCACAAGATTTCTCTGGTATTTCACAGCATGACATACAGAGATAGATAAATACAGATATAGTAATATATAGGTATGCTACTATGAAAGCTATCTGGAGGTCATTGTGATCTCCTGGCTATTTCTAGTGGATATGTGTCTATCACAGATAACAAATCATTTTGTGACCATCCCTGATAGAAAATGGACTGGCCAAAGACAGTAAAAACACACTTCGTTTTGGAGGTGGTTGTTCAGGATGTAGATTAAGCAAATGCTTTGCTATGGCAAGCCTATACCAGCCAACAGAACTTTCATGCTGTTGCATGCTGTTGTTTCACACTGTTGTTTGGGTTTGCCAAAGCTCTCCTCTGCCTCTCTCAAAACTGCGCAGAATTATACTATCCTAAGCAACACTATCTCTGCTGACTTTGTCAGAGACAGTGCTGAATACAAATCTTTACTCAGTATATCTAAACCTGCGTGTGACATGATGACTAACGGTAGTTTCTGTTTCTGAGAGGAGTGTAAAGAAAGAGGCAGTGTAGCAAAACTTAAATCTAAAAGAAAATGGAGAGATCAAATGATGATTAGTGAATCAACAAAAAATTAATTTGAATAATTATAGCTTTTTTTTTCCACATTATCTGAGCAAGGTCGTGACTTTAATATTTTCTTTGACAAGGTTGACATTGTGTCTGGAGATAATACATACTCTGTCAAAAAACTAGTAGAAATATCTTAGTGTATTTTTGATATCTGAAATCTGAAAACTTTTACTAATGCAAAGTTGAAGTGATGGGCAAGCCTATTATCGCTGGGTCCTGATCTGCGTTCATTAATAAAAACTTAACGCTTCACATTTCCCTGGTCTCTGAAATATTTTGCTGTTCATTTCTCCTTGAGGTCCCTTCCAACCCAAGCCATTCTATGATTCTATGATTCTAAGGCCTACATCTTGTACCCTGCCATGAGGTTCCAATACCTTTCTCAGTGTTACAGTAATAACTTCCTACCACTACTGTTAATTTGTCATAAGAGTAAATATAGGAAAAAATAATGAAAAAAATTCAAATCTTCTGTTAGTTAGGAAAAGTCCTCATAATATATATTAGTCAACGCAGAAATGTTCGACTCCAAACCGTGCGAGCTGACTGACACAGAACATACCTGAAGGTTAACCACAGTCAATTAATATAAATCAGTTCTTACATTAGGTGTAGGCTTTCTAAGAAGTTTCTAAGAATTCTAGGAGTCTACCAGGGCAGCCATGTAAATATTTGAAAATTTATTTGCACAATATATTATAAGTCACTTACCCATCTCTATTATTGACACATGAACAAAGAAATGGAGATGAGAAATCTCTTCATAGAAGAACTGTCCTCAAGACTCTTACTTAGTGGGAGAGATAAGACTCCAACAATTGTTACAGACATTCCTCTCCTTTCTTCTAATACATTTATTTAGACATCAAGATGAAGTGCCTTTTGTGCCACTGAAAGTGTTATGCAAGGCAGACTGATAATGATGACATTTACACACACATCAGCAGAATTCAAGTACCTGCATGACACACATTCCCTAAGGGTCAGATACCTAGTATGATATTGGTCAGTAATAGGACCAAAGTATAATGTATTTTTCATATTGTTAAATGAAATACCAAAAACTTTCCACAGGTATTTATTCAAAAAAGTCCTCACCTGGCAAATCTGTGTGACAAGATAACTGACACAGAGAATTACAAAATTGCACCTAGAATTCTGAGAGTCCTCATAACAAAATAACTTCACAAAATAATATAACATTACCCAGAAAGGAAACCATAAATAATGAGGAAAAAGCGTTTCCTCTTTTGGATTGTTCCAAACCTGGAAAGCATCTTTGTCCCATCTCTAAATGTTTGCCTGATTAGGAGTCTGGTCTATGGGCACCAATGAAGACCATCAAGGACAGACTAGATATTAGGCAGGCTGAATTGCTCTTTGAAAATTCCTTTTCTTCTCTCCAGTGGAAAGCCCTAAAAATAAAAGCCTTAATTTGATCAGCATTTTTCTGACTGAGAAAGAATAATTATTTTCAGTGGAAAAGAATACCCATAAGTATTGATCTGCTAATCTCCTTTAAGCTGAATTAAACTGTGATGGTCAGCACCGGAGTGGCTTGATTCTTATTCTGGTAGATGAAATAAAACTTTTGGCTGTGTTTTCCTTCATAGAGAAGGATTGACAGTAGTTCTAAATGTGTCGGAGATCATCACTTAGAGTTCATACACATTGTCCCTTCAGGCTGTATGCAGCAGTGAGGTAGCCGAAGAGGCAGTGAGGTATTCCACATATGTAAGAGCTGAGCGTTATTCTCTAAACAGAGTTTGATGTTGAAGATAACACTGCACATCCAGCAGTTTTCTTGTGATCTCTGTACAAGTATCCTGTGCATCGATTAATTGTTTTTGGTAACCATATTCCCCTTTTGAATATTTCTCATTTGAATCATAGAATGGCTTGGGTTGGAAGGGACCTCAGAGATCATCTAGTTCCAACCCCCCTGCCATGGACAGGGCTGCCAACCACTAGCTCACTAGATCAAACTGCCCAGGAACCCATCCAGCCTGGCCTTGAACACAGCCAGGGATGGGGCAGCCACAGCTTCTCTGGGCAGCCTGTTCAAGCGCCTTTGATTTCCAAATGCCCTGTTGAAGGCTATGAATGCAGAAATGAATGACTGCCTATAGTGTTAATAAGCAATAAAGACTGCAGCATGACTTACTGATGTATGGTAAATGTTTTATTACAGGAATTAGAAAGGTGAGGTGTGACAGAGATGTGGAATCTGGAGTGTGGAAATGATAGAGGTGCGGAACACTGTCATAGGAAAAGAATGTTACACGAACAAAGGGGAGCAAGGAAGTGATGGAAAAGCACATCAGAGAACCATTCTCTTGCTCTGTGGCCTAGCTGTTTCTAAGCATAATAAAAATGAGAGATACGAGGGTAATAAAATTCATGCTAGACACATCTCTAAAAAAGGAACTGACCAAAGAATGAAAAAAAAAAAAAAAGCACTTTCCTGCCATATGTTTTAAATTTCCCACAGTGGATTCACCTCCAGTACCAAAGTACAAAGGTACCAGTGGTCCCTGGCTAATTTAGGATAGAGGCAGCTCTGATCAACAGCGTATGCAGTGCTGCTGTGAAGCTCTGTCCTTTGACTTCAGCCTTAACACTAGAGAAAATCACTGAGTGGCAAATGTTACTACTTAGTAGTAAATAAAGTTAGGTTTTTTTTTTTTTTTCCTATAGTCTACATATGTCTTATTTGTGACAGACTGTCCTGAAGCTTGAAATTCATTGACAATGAAAAAAACAAATGTGGATAAACTTTTTCAAGTATCCTTTTGAAGAGCTCACTCACTTGCATGTATGTAAATGAAGGTTTACGGGAAGGAGTCCCTGGGCAGGAAGGTGCAGCCCCTCAGCTTCAGGGAGATCTACAGCTTCTCTTCCACAGGACACTGTATTATCAGCTTCAGATCTCAAACATGCCTTGACCACACCTCCTGTCTCTGCTTTAGTTCTCCAAGAAAAATTAATATGATAATCCAGGTATTGGGAGAATACTAGAGATCCAAGGAGTGCAGAAAATGTCTGGGAATAGCAAGAGAATTATTGTGAAGATTTGAAAAAACAGGGGAAAGGGGCAAACCACTTTGAATGTCTTGACTAAATCATCACTGGAACTAGCAAACTGAAAATACTGCAGTCTTGCTGCAGCTAACAGTACCCACAACTCAGTCATACCCATGGAACAGACTCAGTCGAAGGCCAAGGATCTTCCCATGGTAGGGTGTAGTTTTAGAATAACTTGGCAGCAACACTGAAGAGTAACTTCTCCACTCTTGCTGCTTGTTTCCATGTCTGTTGTGCAGTTTGCCACCCACTCAGCTATGCAGACAGACTTGCTTTTTAACACTGTTCCTGTACAGCTACCAAACAATTACAGAGGAACCGACTACGATATGATAGCAGGAGTGGGAATGAACAGTGAGGGGAAAAAGCAGATCTTCTACCAGCTCTAGTAGAGATTCTACAAGCTTTTCTGCTAGAATAAGTAAGAGAAGTGCAGCTAGAGTCTTAGTTACAACTACAGAAGACTTATTCATAAAGAGTTCAGTCTTAAACAGATCAGGTACATTTATTATATCTCAGTTTATTTAGGAGCTGGCAACCCATATGAAAGGGTTCTCCAAGGCTTTGAGAGCAGTGATTGGATAGTGGCAATTAGCCTTCAAAATGGACATACAAAAATGGGAATCCCTGTAGGTCATCAGGACTTCCCTATTTGGTCAGTATTTCCCAGAGGAAATTTAGATTTTTAGTATAACATCAAAGCAGATTTCCTTTGTTCCTAAACGGTTGTTTGTTTTTTTTTTTTTTTTGTCAAAATAGCGTAGCAGTGCTGTGCACTCCAGTGAAAATGCAGCTGTAGGGTGAATGTTCTGTTATCAGAATTTTGGGTAGCACTATGTGGTGACTTAATGATCTTTGTGGGTACCTTCCAACTGAGAATATTCTGTGATCCTATGATTATTGCTAATTAATAACAGAGTAGGACAGTGAGAACAAAACTAAAACCACCTTCCTCCCTAGTACCCTTCTTGCCAAGCTCAGCTTCATTCTTGATTCTTCTGCTTCTNTCCCTTCCCTTCCCTTCACTTTCTCAGAGCTTCATAGGTACATATAATTTACAGGAGACAATCAAGTCCTATTCACACAGAAGAGAGTGGCAAAAAATAAAAAATTAATGCCAGCTGAGAAAGAAAAATCAGAAATAAGTTGATTTGGAACTATCTGTAGGAATGGAATTAATAATGAATAATTTAGAAATCTTTTCCTCAAATAAAAAAACTATCCATGCTATTTGACCATCTGGAAAGCTTGAGGCAACTAACATGTAGTTCTTAAACCAGAAACATCAGACAAAAGTTAAAGGTCTCAAATGAAAAGGTTTTGTACAGACTGTTAACTCAAAAACATTTCCAGCTTTGGAAGAAATATTTCTCTTTGCCCTTGGTGAAAATCCAGCAGTTTTGAAAACAACAACAAATATTTTCAAAACCAATAATTGATATTTTGGTGCTGAAGTTCCTGCATATCCAACATGAAACTTATTAATGTCTGATGAGTACAAAATTTTACAGAACAGTATGCACCAACCAGACCTCAAAATACAACAGTTTGGGCACATGAAAACAGAAGTAGTCAAAAATCACAAGTTCATTAAAAAAACTGTTACAAGAGGATGTTAATTCAAAGTTAACAGAACCGTCAACAACTGTAGCACTCAATGTTTTAAAGTGAATGGAAGAAGCCTTTGAGTTCCTTTACTGAATAGAGAGCTTAAAAATAGGGACTAGTAAGTACCCACTGCAGCTCCTCCAGTGATGCAGCCCTGAGTCATTTCACCCATTGGGTGGGAACTGAACACACTGAAACAGACGTAGAAACAGACGTACCTGTGCATACAAGAAGCAGGGGAAATGATGTGGAAGTAGGAAGAGCAGTAGAGACACACACAAATCATAGCTCGTGAGGCACTGAAAAAAAATCTTCCAGGCTAAGTGCTATCTTAGAAGGAGCCCAGAACTGCAATCATGGAAGCTCTTCAGCTGCTTAGTTCTTGCTGTCTTGAGGGAAATAGCACTGGGTTCCTTTGGAAACAAACAAGATGACATTCAAGATGCTGCTGGCTCAATTTTTCCTCCCAACAAGCACATCCTACAGGATCCTGAGTTTTGGCTAAAGCCTAGCCAACTTTTTAAGTTAATTAATATTAAAATTGTATGATGCTAATGTGTCCACCTTCTCATTTATATATATGAGACTTCTCCCCCAAAGTGCAGTAAAACATTTCTCCATAATATTTTATTTTAGTGTCTTTGTTGCTTTTTTTCCACGTGTCAATATGTCCCTGGTAAGATGTTACGATGCTTCTGCTGCATGGTTCAAGATTAAAAAGGATTAAATATCAGTTCACATGGTATCTTAAGATACCATGTTTTTGTTCATTTCTAGCAGCAAATAGTGGTGGTGTACCAGCATGTGTTAACAATTACCAGATGATTCATTTTAACAGCAGCTTCCCTGTAAGGATTTCAATATTTCTGAGCACAAGGACTATGTCATTTGGCTAATTGCTTATTTTATTATCCAAACCAACACTTGCTCATTCTTTGAATTTCATGTTTGCATTCAGAATCCTTTTGACTGCAGGTTTGGGAAGTATCAAATGCTTGCTCATCTGGAAAGGACATTTAATCCCTGAAATGGATTTGCTGACTTGAAAACAACATATTTGGAATCACTGTCAGCTATAGGCTAGTCCTTTGCAAATGGCGCTTCAGACACAGAGTATGGGAAATAGACATTTATTACCCATGTGCCCTATTTATAGAAATGAAAGTAGTTAGTAAAGCATATTATTCACATTTTGTTTATTTTTTGGTGTTATTTTGCTTTTGCTTTCCACCCAGTAACTTACTAATGGCCAACAGGATCTGTAAGTATCTGCCTGCCATCACAGCAACTGATCTTAAGCTACATACTGAAATGCTAAGTCCAGCCTCTGCCAAAGGGAGTGATATATAGGCTCATATCTGACAACAGAAAATAAAAACAGGGCTGTATAACCACACAGAGCGGGAGGTTGCCTCGGGCAGCAAAATATAATGGGCTGCAAAATGTTAAGAGACTGTTTACACACTGGCAGCCTATTGTGCTGCCCCAACACAAATCACTTCATCCAGACAAAACTGCACTAAGTATGTAGCCATATATGTGTACAGCTGTAGGGAATACGTGAGATGTTCTTCAGCTCCATGCACTGGCCTCCATAATCCAGTGAACTGCATTTTCAACTTAACCTAAGAGGCAACACTTTCTAAATTTTCTTGGGTAGAGGTAGCCACATATTTGTTCCAGCTGGGAGCTGTGCTGGTTCTTTGCTGCAAGCAGGAAGACCACATATAGACTGTTTAGACTGGAGCAAATTACAGCTGCCCCCAACTAGTACGAGAACTTGTGTTATAAAGCCACAGTTCCCACCTCAGCTTGATCCAAGCGAGTCTGCTAGAACCAATACAGCAGATGGGATCTTACTGGAATGACCTTATGTATCACCCTGCTTTTGCATGTAGCTAGTACTTCTGGCCAGAAGAAGCTTTAGGACCTAGAAATTATCCAGTGTTCAACAGGGTTTTTGATATGAAGGAACAGCATTCGGTCTGAGATCAGAGAATTACTTGATGCCAAAGGACTAGAAGGAACAGCTGCTAGAACATGACCTATCTTAAGCTAAAAGTCTTAATAAAGTTTTTTGTTTGTTTCTTTGTTTGTTTTTCCATTTGATTTGCAGATATCTGCCTCCATCTGCAAAGTCTACATACACATTTCTATTTGTAGGTTTGCATCAGTACTTTCAGCAATGTATCTCGTAGAGTTGTCCGGCCATTTCAGTCAGTGTATCTACCTAAAATCTAACAAAGAAAGTACATGAAAAAGCTTAATTTATAGAGGAGTAACTCTCCAGAGTTACTAACATTTAGCCTCTTGGCTAACTGTTCGTTTTGGAGTAAACAAGTACATGAAAATCCACAGCTATCTGATTAATAGTAATTTTAATCCTTCCCTTTCCCTTTCCTTCTTTCCCATGCTCTTTCTATAGAAGAATCCTTAATTTGGGATTATTTCAGCCTTCCCATTCAAATATGCTTTACCTCAGAGGGTGAATGGAGTGGTTATCAGCTACATAGTTGACATTTAACTTCTAGTGCACAGAAAATCTGCAGATTTCTCAATAAAATGAAAGGGCATTTCTACAAGAAGAAAATTAAAAGGAGCTTGATGGATGATACAAAACTTTTTCATTGCTATTTGTTAAAATATTTACATTATTTTATCCAGCCATGATTGTGGGTTTTTTTTGTGTGCTGATTTTCTGCAAATATTGGAGAAACTGAAGTGATACAAATATAAAACCTATTTTAAAAAGTTCCATATTATTGCAGGCAGAAACAAAGCTTTGCATTCACACGCAGCAGTAGTTTGTGCTGGAAACTCTAGGGGGCTCATCCAGTCAGTGAAAAAAATCTGTTCTCTTCCAAGTAACTGAGAGTACTTAAGTTTTGAACACTTGCATGCATATCTATTTCCCTACACAAACAAGCTGTTCTAACGTAAAACACAACTGGTCTTCAATGTTTATTCTGCAGCTGAAAAAAACATTCATCAGTTATTTAAAAGCCTGGATTCTCTCAGCACCAAATGGACAAGGGAAAGGCCAGGTGTGAAGAAAAAAAGAAACAACTTCCAAAGCAGCTCAAACATATAGAAGATGAACACTGAGATAGAATAGATGTGCAAAAGCCTTTCCTTGCTTCAAGTCAACAGCTTGCTGTAGTGGTTAGCTCCAAATATATATTTCCTTTTCCTTTAATACCAGAAGTCTGGGACTATACAACAACATCTTTCATTTTGTATTCAGTGATGCTATAACTTCGGTTATTTTCTATATCTTTGTCATGTCTTAAACTCCTCAAGGCTGTTCTTATGAAAATTCTTATTTTCCCATGCTCCCAAGTTCTTAAGGTTCAGAAAAGCTTT
>VXAV01009746.1:122865-140054 GCA_013399715.1 Alectura lathami
CACCAGAGACAGGGGTGAGTAGGTATTTCATGCCCTTCATCTGCAGCATTGAGTAGATCTCTGTTGGGAAAGGCAAAGCAAGGATTCCAATCACTGATCTGTAGATCTCTCTCTCTCTGTTTTGATTTGTCTGTTTGTTTAATATTAAATAAGCCGTTATACGATTGTGAGTCTGGGGAATGCGGACCAGAACCCAGGCTTCCCCACCATTCTCAGGAGCTAACCATTGAAAGGAATGTTTAAGTTCGCTACNTGCTTTTAGCAATCACATTTGAGGTCTCTCCTATCCTTGAATCCTGGACACTTTCTGGAAGGTATGCCACAGCCAAAATTATATCTAGTACAGGCATGTACACCACACATGTGGCTATTTTCTGAGCCGAACCAGTATATTGCAGAGCAGGTACTGGCCAGTAAAGAAGTTCTGTCTGAGTTACAGTTTTATAGGGAAAACGAAAGCTTTTCTGCGCATTCACAGTAACACAGACAGGAAGTTTGGGGAAAATTATGTACAACATTAAGTCCCCAGTCAGGGTTTGTAGCACTACATTCTCTGACTTGGTGCACTAGTGTTCCCCCTATGTTGTTTTAGATGGCTAAGTGATATTTCAAAACTCTCCACAAAAACTAAACAGTGTCTGAGTAGTTTTTCTGGAGATATGTAATTTTGGAGTTGTGAGGGTTCAGATCCCAGAAACAGAAATGGCAGACAGTGCTATTCCATTATCAAACCTATTATTTTTTACTTTTATAGCATGTTGCTGTTCTTTTTGTCTCCTATGCAGAGCCAAAGTTAAAGTTTATGGGTAAGAGAAATAGTTGGTATATGTTAACCCAGAAAAGAAAATCCCTAAAACATTTCTCACTGGAACAGGTATTAAAAATTTAGTTTCCCCAAGCTCCAATGATTCTCAAAATTTTTAGTTGCACCATCACTAATTTCCAGTTATTACAATCTTGAGCAAATTCCACTATTCTGGAGCAGTGTGTCCTGCTGCAAAACCTGGGCCCATATTCAGTGTGGAGCCAGGCTCTATGTGCTCAAAGAATCTGGGTAGCTGGTAAATCTCCTGCTGTAGGGTGTAGGCCTTATCGCTCCACATCATCCCTGCCAGCCAATTTGTGCACCAGCATGTAGCAGCAGTTAAATGAAAAAGCCTTTAGGCAATCCTCCGGAGTTGAAGGTGAAGCGCCTGCAGCCAGGAGGCAAAACTGAGAAATAAAAAATGAAACTATCACTACAGAACAAGTAAGAGAAATCCATAATTATTTCTACTTTTAGAAGAATTACAGGAAAGTCCTGCTGAGGGAAGAAGCAAGATACAATTTCAGCAGAAGCTGAGTGAATGTCCCTTATCTTCCTGAATAAAATTTGTCCTTATTTTTTGATAAATTGATCATTTATTTTTATAAATGTTGCATTTTAATGCATGAAACATTATCTACTTGATTCTGAAAGCCCAGAATTCATGCACCATGCATGGATTATTTTGTCTCTTGAGGTACAGTGGTATGCTTGAGGAGAAGCATGGAAACCATGCCCAGGTGAGATTTAGAAAGTACCTCAGCAGAAGATGAGTGTACACAATGGGACAAGCAGCCATACTCACTTGTGGGAAGAGCAGGACTTGCATTACAGTTCTAGTACACATGGTAGGATTTGGGAATTTTCAGCCAAATAGTCTGAGGTTAAAAAGTATTGACATTTTCCATGTGGAGAAAAAAGGATTTCATGGAAATGTCTATGTGTTGGAACTCAATTTTATTGCACATCAGAATAAAAATAAGGTCTTATAATGTAATTCTTCAATAAAATAATACCTGTTAGTTCAGAGTCAGGTTGCTTGTCTGAGATGTGAGAAACCTATATTCAAGTTCCCCTTCAGAGTGACTGTTCTCAGATAGGAGCCCATCAGGTTCGTAGTTTGAATGAAGTAGGTTTTCCAGACAGTCAAGTACTTTCTCCAACATTTTTTGTTCATTCATGACTGTGTTAAGAGAAGTGGACTGACTGCGTTTTATGAAGGGAATTTCCAGGCAAAGAGGTGGTTTTGAGATGTTTACGTTATAGTCATCCTTGATAGCTGAAATGGTCAATGTTGGGTAAAACAAATTAGAATAACTCTGAAGTAACTCAGATTTGGCTTCTCTTGAGTGCTCAGAACCAGGTTGAGTGGCACAAAGACACATCTGCTACACCTGCTTCCACTTTGGCCCTTGCCTCACTGACATCTGATGATCTGCGCTTATTAATATTTTGTGACTTGTATGGTGTGAGATGTTGTACTCCTGGCTCCTGCAACAAATCGAAGCTTTGGACTGGCTGCAGATATTATCACACTGTGTAGAGTCAGAAAGGAGTGCTAGATAAAGTAGATATGATGCTCTTCTTTATGTTAACTTCATATGTTTTTATTTGGGTTAAATCTTCAGTAACTGTCTGGTAGACTTAATCCTTTACTAGTCTTCCATAGCTTCTATCCCCCATGTACCAGCCCCTCACACATCCCAAAAGCTGTAATAAAACTCTGTGATGCCAAAACTAATGGGCTGTTCTCCATAACTCTTCAAAGTAAGATAGCTAATGCTAAGATCAGTAATTACATTAGCATTACCTATAGCTTTCATTAGTGCAGGAAAAAATATGCATCTTTTTCTTATAAAAAAAAGGTATGGCCTCACATAATAGGACATACCAAAGGCATTTAGTGTTATTTTCAGAGCACCTCCTAGTGAGTTAGGAGCAAGAATGAGAAACTTGAAAATCACATCCATAATGAATTAGTAGAAGAATAATTACCTCTAGCATTAACAATTGTAGAGGTACATAAAACAAAGAGCATGCAGTGCAAACATTTTACCCATTTTGCAAAACATAACTGACCACAGGACAATGAAAGTTTGGAAACCTGAAACTTCTCCAGTAGAACATCATGTTATTCTGAGTGGAAACATATAAGTAGAAACATACCATATCTGCTCTGTTGTGCAAAGAAGATCATGGGTTTATTTTCAAAAATATCTGCAGATTACAGGCTCCCTTTCAAAAACAATTCAAGTGATTGGCCCAATTTGCAGGAGATTTACTTTACTAAATCCCACAGACTCCATATAACAAAAACTCATCTGCATGGCCTGCCATGGACATTGTACCTTCGCAGACGACCTCCTCACCACCTCAAAGATGTTCTCATTCATCAGTAGAACAAGAGAAAATGGAGTAGAAACACTCTAGTATAGTATCACTCTAGTATCAAGACACTATAATGTCCTGCTTTCTTCTCCAAGGGGAAGTAAATAACCTGGCATACTGATGTCTAGGTATGTGTTTCTGTTGACACTACCTCTTCAGCATTTGAGGACCCTGCAACTTACAGCCAAGAGCTTGGATTTTTAGAGATGCTGGTGCCTCACCACACCACTTTTTCCTACTATAAAGGGAAAAATATAGTGGAGAAACTTGTCGACCAGGAAGATGAGGAGTGGTATTTGCAGAGAGGTGTTTGTTGTAGAGGATTGCAACAGATTACATCCGCTCATTTTTTTAGTTTTGCATGATAACAAAACAGGTTGCACATCATGTTTTCAGGTTTAGTCTTCTATATATTGTAGAGCCTTAGAGGAAAAAAAAAGAAATAGATAATCAAATGAAGCATGTTATTGTCCAGGTGAGATTTTCATATTATTCCTTTTTAATTTTTTTTTTTTAGCACACTTTTATCTCCTTTTCTTTTTTTTTTAACTAGTCTTTATTTTAGCCATGTGAGAGGATGCCAAATGTGTCTCAGAAACCAAACTGTATATTAACATCTACTGATTTCTCCTTATCTACCATGTTAGTAATGTCTTCAAACATGACATCTCTTGCCCGATTTTATGCTTCCCATCTTTAATCAAGCTGTGTCTTCCCAGCTGTTGTCCATCTTTAAGATAGTTTCTAGAGATGAGCTCTGCTAAAATATTCACAAATTCTGGAGTAAGAAAGGAGGCTGGCTCTGAATTTATGTTTGTAGCTACTTTGCTCATAATCACGCTCACCAAATTCAAGAGTGTAAGATTGTAAGAGTAATGTAAGATTGTGAGTAACTTGTGCCAAGTTTAAGGTGCTCCAACTGAACATTTAGTGGCAAAAGCTATCAGCTACTTTCAAGCCCTTCTAAAGCTGAATAATCTTTAAAAATGGTTAATTTAAAAGTTAATATATGGATTTCAATTTTAATTTTCCTAAAAACCTATGGAGAGAAGAAACATTCATGACATTTTCCTGAAATCAACTGGGCCGACCAGATTCTCAGACTAGATTAGTAACATGTAGTACTGAAAAAAAATGAATATCATTTAAATTTTATTTCTGTTCAATGTTTTAAACAAACCAATTTCCTTGATAATGACCTTTGATTTTATCATTAAGGTAACCAAACATGCAACTTTATTCTTGTCAGTGCAAGTAGAGCACCCAAGAACATATAAAAAATGACATTATTTTTAGAATATGCATCACTTCTGAATTTGTAATTTGTAAGATTAAGTTGAAAACTATTTAGGCAGAACCTAAATATCCATTTAGCCAGATGATCTGAGTATCAAAGGACATATCATTAAAATGAAATACTGGAAACTTCCAGCTGTTTTCAGCACTGTTGGTGTCTGTACATATTGTAGGTAGCTTTCCTTGTTTATAAATGATGTTATATTAGTGATAATAAAAAACATTCATGAGAAAATGCTCTCTTGCAACACTCAAAGCAATTTGTAGGATTAGTTCTATACAACAGAGTGAAGGATAATGCACACTTTCAGTCTGTGTATTCATTATGGCTAAAACTGAATTAGCTAGGATTATACTCAAACAATATTGTGTGTAACAGACAATTTAGATTAGTGAAAAGCTACAGTATAAGATGGGTATATAAAATAACAGGGAGTGTGGCAAGGTTTTGTGTCTGATGCAATGTGTGTTTCTGTCGTGCCCTGCTAACAAGACCATTTGTCTGAGGTATGAGAAGTAGCAAGAACTATGAGCGTAACTACACAAGTGCAGGATTGTGTAATGAGTTCCATATTTAGGAGGGTCTGAAAGATGATCCTAGATACGTATGTCCAGTTATTGTAAAAGCCAGTTTTTAAAAGCCATTTTTCTTGTGCCTGTGTAGAAGAAAAGCACCAGTGTTAAGTTACATCATCCTATTTTTTAGCATTTGCTTAAGGATGCCTGAAGACACTGTTGCTTTTAAAGCTGACAATTTTCAGTCCCAAAGGACAGATCAGGGAATTGATTAATAAGGCATTTGTACTACCATTGGGTAAAAATTAGTTTAAAAGAAGATTCATCTTAACAATGCATTGTTTTCAGGTACTTTCTTTTTTTGTTTGGTTTAGCTTCAGTGCAGGGTATGAGCTTAAACACCGAAACTGTGCTGCCACCTTGAGGATTTTCTTGAAGAATTTCCCTTAGACGAAGGGAAAATTGATTATACACACTAATTTCATACAGTTTGTGTACTAGCTGGTATACTCATAACATATATTAAATAATAATATTGTATTTAAACATACATATTCTATAGTAAATGCACTGGAAAATATATTAATGCTGTGAAAAAATCCCATAAACATAAGTTCAGAAGTTTTAGCAATGAGCTAATTTATAGAAAATTTTTTAAATAATTTTAATTTTCTTTATCCGAAGATCAATTTTCTCAACAGTGCGACGTACTGAGGGTCCATTCATATAGGTGTCAGATCAGTCTGTGAAATACAGATGGACTTGTTAGTTCCAAGGCAACCTGGCATGGTTACAAGATCGATATCATTTACACAGAATCATAGAATCATAGAATCATAGAATGGCTTGGATTGGAAGGGACCTCAAAGATCATCTAGTTCCAACCTCCCTGCCGTGGACAGGGCTGCCAGCCACTAGCTCACCAGATCAAACTGCCCAGGAACCCATCCAGCCTGGCCTTGAACACAGCCAGGGATGGGGCAGCCACAGCTTCTCTGGGCAGCCTGTGCCAGCACCTCACCACTCTCTCGGGGAAGAATTGCTTCCTGATGTCCAACCTAAACCTCCCCTCTTTCAGTTTTAGCCCATTCCCCCTTGTCCAAACATTATCCACCCGTTCAAAAAGTCGGTCCCCCTCCTGCCTGTAAGCTCCTTTCAAGTATTGGAAGGCTGCAATGAGATCTCCCCGGAGCCTTCTCTTTTCCAAGCTAAACAATCCCAACTCCCTCAACCTTTCCATGACCTGGGACTTAAAGAAATTGACTGTAATTGTGGATTATCTGTGATTTAGGACATTAAGTTTTAGATATCTTTTGTTTGTGTCTAGCTGAGATGGGAGCTATGTTCTGCAAAAGTATCTCCCAGGATGCAGGCCTGCATCAGAATCCAATGTCAGATCCACATTTGAGGGAATTAATGGGGGTACATCCACTTGCAGGAATTAGGGTTCTTTTTGTTTTCCCCAGGACTTTGGTACTGCAATGCTGTTTTTCACCAAATCCAACGTTTATCACTCTGTTCATCAATAAACATCCACACACAAATATTAAGTGCCTAAAGTAAAAGAAAATTTTGGTTGGGTTACATAACAAAAAGTACTGATGGGTTTGATAAATGTACATCATTATGGACAAGAGGAATGATGTCCTTCTGGAAAGCTGAATCTCCTATGGGAGACTTAAATTCACAGTCTGGAACCTCTCCTTTTGTTAGGCATCTGCACTTGCTGTTTAGAGAACAGAAGCATTATTTGGTCTTTTTGACTATAGAAAGATCTAGTGTGCTAGCACTACCCTCTCCATACTGTTACACAGTGGATACAGCAGTCACTTAGGGGGGAAAAAAAAAAAAAAAACCAAGTATTTAATTCTTATTCATTCTGAGGTGGTGTAAAGCAATATCTCTTAATGCTCAACTATCTTGTATTTTGCTACGGGGACTTTTCCCTGAGTGGCTGTTAGAGAATAATTCCTCTTGTACCTCTTTTCTTCTATCTTTATGAAAAGTGAGATCTTAAAGGGCAGCTTCAGCAGCAGGGACAGTAGACCTTCCTGCCATATGACTAAGATCCATTGTGTTAATGGAAGGTAAAGATTCGAGCTTCAACAGAGATTGGAACCAAGGTTTCTTATTGTGGGGGAAGTGCTATTTTGTAAGAATATAGTCTCGCCACCTATTCCAGTGGTGAGTGAAAGTGAAGATGGTTGCCATGCACTAATTTCAATGCCTTGGGTTGGTAGGGTTTAACAACACAGATTAAGCCACATTTCTCAGTGAATAAAGTGAAGGAATGCTTTAATTCATGCCTGGAGTTGGCTGTCTCACATACCTTTTGGCAGAGAGCTGCTCTGTTCCCCAGTGGCAGTAGTTTGGAACATGTGCAGAAAGAAGTTTCTAAAAATTCAGAACTTTCATCAAAGAAAACTTTGTCACCACAAGCTCCAGAATTTGCAGAGGGTTAGTGGATCTCAAGCATCACAACCTTCAACCTCAATGTTCAAATTGTGACCAACTCCCACTTTAGTTTCCAAACATCTTAATAGGTTGACTATATATATTTAATAATATTTAATGTTATCAAGGGCAGTGAAGTTCATTATTTGAGAGAGACATTTCATCAATAGGCACTGTAACTAGCTTAAATCTGTTTTTAACTTGGCTTAAAAGTTGTAATTTTTCATGGTCAGCCAGCAACAATAGATCTGCAGGATATTTACAGTGCATGAGTCATTACTAACAGGTGACTAAGCAGACAAACACTCCTCTGCCAGATTATGAGTACTGTGAGGTATTCTGAGTGATTTACTGATAAGTGAAGATATTACATACCTGCTCACACTGCGTAGAGAGGACTGTATGTCTGCAGAAGAGAAGAGAGATTACAGAAACCCAGTACCAAAAGCCTACCTTTGTCTGAGGAAATCATTGACACGGAAAGAGATTTGGTGGAGGGAAATGATAGCACTCCTTAAACTTCAGTTGAACTTCATCTCTCCATGCATCTCAAGGCATAAATATGTTCCAAGCAAATTTTAAAAGCTTTCAATTGCAATCAGCAGATGAAGTTACATCTGCTTTGCATCCATCCAGTTTACATCACTTCAGAATTTGGCACCACTACTCTACCAAGTTCTTACAGGGAAAACATTTAATTACTTGTATGTTTTTATTTATTTGTTTTTGCTTAAGATAACACAATGATGAAACAACTGGATTTTATTCACTTACTTAAATGCATTTCTTAGTCTACTCATTAAACAATAACATTAAAGTAACAGGGAGAACCATCTGGCTTTTTGAAGTTTTTTTCAATACATTACCAAACCACACAGAGCATTTTACCAGGAAATAATGTCTTCCTGGACAGTCTGGATACTTTTCCACATGTATGGAGCAAATTGTCTATATTTCTGTCCATTTCTCACTTCAAAATAACTGCCTATCATGTTGAGATGAATGCAGAATTTTACGACAGTATTCTGTATGTGCACATCTATGGAAACAAATGACTGGTGTGTGTGTATGGGTGTATTACTTATATTTTAAGCTAACAGTGGCTTAGGTTTTTTTCCTTGCATGGTCATTTGAGTTATCAAAAAGTAACATTGAAGGATGAGCAGAACTGCTGGGTTTAATGAATTACAATAAGATCTCCCATGAAGTCACACAGGACTTTGAAGAAAGGGTCGTCTGCCTGAAGAACCTATAAACAAGGAAAAGTTCCTTTTTAGTAGTTCTACAAAAAGAATATGGTGGATAGTTTCTGATTTTTGTTCCTGAAGGCACAAACCTTTAATTTAGTGCTTTACACGTTCAGGTAATAATGCTTTCATGTAATACTGTAAGAGTTTTGAAGGGCCCACCAACAGAAAGTAGAGCTAACAGAAAGTAGAGCCTCAACTGAGAACTATATGATTTGCAGACTTGTAATTCCCCTGTAACTTTCTTCTGCCAGAGGTTGTGAGGGAAGAAAGAAAAGCATCCGATAAAATCTGCTGTGTCAGTCCAAAAAGGGCTTAGGAACACAAACTAGATTTACAGCAAAACGAGAGAAGTTAATAAAACCTTTTGGTTCAATACCAGAAGATCATCATCATACCAGTTTGCTCAAGTTCAAATAGGAATGCACAGATCCACGCCCCCACCTACATCCTCACTGCACTTTCACTCTCTTAACTACTAGTTTCTCCTCAGTGTTTCCATGTGAGCAGGCTTTGGAAACATGTACTGTACTGTAACTTCATTGAGTGGACATAAAATGGGTATTAGGTTTATTTATCAATGTTTTCTTACCAGACGAAAAGGATATCTTAGTGGTGTATTGGCCAGTGCCGTGGAGAGAATAAAAACATGCTCATTACAGTTGCTTACAGGGTGAATTACATAGGAACACAAGATTAAGTACCAAAATGAATAAACTAGGGAATTAGTGTGAAAAAAAAATTGCAATTGAATGCAACATTTTTCACCTATGCAGGAATAATCAACTGCATGAACAAGACTAAGGAATGATGGGCTATGCAGCTGTGCTGAAAAGCACTTGGGGTCAAAGTAGACAACCAATCAAACATGAGTCACCAATGCTGTTCTGTTGTGAAAAAGATAAACATCATGCTAATATCTACGGACACTTTGATGTGTGGATTCTTCTTGAGGAAGGGTGTGACAGGTCCATCGTGAACAAAACACTGTCCGCGGCAGGGGGATTGGAACTAGATGATCTTTGAGGTCCCTTCCAACCCAAGCCTTTCTATGATTCTATGATTCCATGATTCCATGTATGATTTCTTTGGCTACGTGAACTAGAATATCTCATCCACCTTACAGGTCTGTATTTTAAGGAATATCTGGACCAGTTGAAGAAAATATCAAGAGAAATATCAAAGATCTGAAAAACACTGTCTGTGAGGAACTGCTGGTGGTGGAACAAGAGTAGTTTAGTTCAGAAAATAGAGAAGTTGTTCCAGAAAGTCTTCAGATACATAAGATAGATATACAGAACATAAAAACTAGGTGCAAATAGGAAAGACCCTGACAGTTGCCTGTGCCCATGTGAACAATAAAGCCCTGAGGGAGCTGCAATTCTTGCTTCACTGGTGTGTTTAAGAACAGTTTGAAAAAATGTATTTCAGGATACATAGTTGCCTTTGGTTTTGAGGCATGAGAATGGAGTAGATTATCTTCTGGTATTTTTTCTTAATCTATTTTCATGTTACATTAATTGGAAAAGCAGCATCAAAATTTTCCAGGCCCAGAGAGTCAAAGCTGTAGTAAGGTACAATGATCACTATAGTAGTAAGCAGGTGCTCCTGGAAAATGACACAAACTCCACAGGAACAATTCCCAACAGACAACCAAAGTACATCAGGATTTCTTAAGACCATCTGCTGCTGAATTTCCTGTTTCCTCATGTTTTCATGGTGAACGTTGCAGAGGCAGGAATCTTTTCTCTTTATCCCCAGGCTTTTGTCTAAAGAGGCAGTGGTGGATGGTCAACTCCTCCTTAGGTACTAGCGGGGTTTCAGCATTCCGATATTCTCTTTGTGCTATTTATGTACAAGCTTCCAAATCATCAAACACACAGGAACCTGAGGTTTCCTAAATTCTGGTCATCATTGGAGCCAACTGCAAAATTGCTTTCTTGCACCAGAAGAAAAAAGTTCAGTTTAAAGATCTGACACTGCAATGTATTTTTGCCTGCTTCCCACTGTTGGATGATGTAATACAGCCTTGGGGGAAATATTGTTCTTTCAATAAGTGCATGTAGCATTTCATTTTCCTCCTTATTTGCCCTGTAAAGTTGTTGGTATTTTAGCAATAGAGTATCCCGACTCCTAGCAGAAATGTAATCTAACATCTGGGGGAAAATAATTACTTATATAAATATTCAAAGAACAGGCAAAACTTGGAAGGTTCAAAATTAATACAGAATACAAAAGCATAGCTTTCTGTTCTTTTTACAGAATATTTAAACCACTAAATAATTTTTATTTGTAAATTCAATATACATATAGATGCATATGTTCTCCCCATATACCTGCAACTCTTTATTTCTGAAAGTTACTGAAATGTTTCTATATCATTTAAGATGTGCATATTATGTACACATGAATGCATATGTATATGATGCATCTCATTTCAGTTCAGTTTGAGATAAACACAATTCTGTTTAATCTTCTTGTATGTCTATAAATAGCGCGGATATAAATGATTTTTGCTCCCATAAAATTTCTGGAGGGCAAACAACAAGGTAAACAAAGGGTTTTTTTCTATATTTTGAGTTAATGATTTTTTGAAAGAACATCTTTGTCCTAAATCAAAACCACACAGCCTGTCAATGGCTTTTGGTGATTTAGAAAACAACTGTGGATCATATGGCATACAAAGGAAGAATGAGTTCACTGAAACTACCACCAAACAGAATTTTAGTAGCAGAAATAGAACTGGGTAGGAAGTGGTTTTCCTGTCCCGCGAAAGTTTTCGAGATCTCGTTCTTCCCATTACGCATCAGAATGAACTCAAGGCCCGCCAAAGATGACTCAAAAAGTGAGATAACAAACCCAAGGTCTGTTAAAACAAGTGAGAGAAACAGAGAGATGGGGCAAAGCAGTGAGGTCACAGCCTCCACATTTAGGTAGCTGGTTAGGTAGGGCACTTTTCTGGGACAAGCAGCACCACAGTGGAGGCTCCTGCTCTGACCCCACCCTGGGTCCTGAGAGTTAACCATAAAGTTAACCATAGTTAGTGTTAACCATAAAGGTTAGATTGGCAGTACAACTGGCTAATAGACTATCAATTATTTTGATGCAGATATCTTGTTTGTCTATCTATCATAACATTTTTTGCTGATAAATCGCTGTTTGAAACTAAATAATTTCCATTGGTAAGTAATCTCTGCCTTTGTTTAGTTATCACAGAAATAATTTTTACTTACAATGTCCAACCCAGGGGATGCAAAATTTCCTGTCAGTGTTCTAATAGCTGCACGTGAACTTGGGATAAAATCTTGGTCCCAAATCCTCAAAAGCATTTAGTCACCTAACTCCCACTGAGAGATGAAGACCAGACCAAAGAAAAAAAAAAAGAAAAAACACAAGAGAGAGGATTTGGGTATCGCCACTACGAGCCTGCAGACATCTGGGACCTGCAATAGAATCCAGATGGACGATTTCTGCTTCAGTCCCTGAAGCATAGGTGCCCATTAAGACACTGGACTGACATGGGTGAGTCTCAGCGACACGCTGTGCTCTCAGAGCACAATCATCTGCTGGGGATACTGGAGAAGCATCCTGCCCTAAAGAAGAAGTTTGGAGTTTCTGGAAGTTTCAGAGGGGGTAAAACAGCAATGGGCTACAACAGCTGGCCCAGGCCTGCCCCCACTGCCACATCTGCACAGCTATTAATATCTCAAGACACTGAAGCTGAAGTATTTCTTTCTACCCAAGGCCAATTCAGACCTTTAACTGCAACCTAAACGTACTCAGTGCAGAGAGGTGCACAGACAGCTCCTCTGCTAACTCTGCAGTCTCAGGAGGAGAACAGGCAGAACTAGGAAGGTTCTCTGGCACCAGAGCTGTTATATTTGCACAATGAAGATGCAGCCTTTATCTTCCAACATGATACTACTTGTTACGATGCAGCCATATTCAGATCCAAGTGTTACCCTGAAACTATTTCAGCTGCATTTCCTTTGCCCCCTATACATCGGAGCCTCCAGCATACACTTCTTTTGCAGAGGTGAGAAAGGCAACGCACACTAACAGCAAGTCTGCCTTTAATTGATAAGCTAGATGTCTGTTGCTGGTTTTCTGGTGACATCACTGTTTCATTTGTGTAGATTTCTCCTGACACTAAATTCTCACGATATAACTACAGCAGAGAATGTTGGCCTCAGGAGATAGTTCAGTGCAGTGCTAACATTGCAGGTAAATGAGGTGACTTCTGCAGGCGTAAAGCGAAACCTTTTTGCCCTCCTCTGTCGCTCGTGGGCATAATTTCATTCCCAAATCACTTGATGGCAAAAGATGACTGGATGCTTTAAACAACATCGTTCTCACAGAGTAGAAAGAGAACAAGTGGTCTGCTGCACAGCTGTGCGCAACCCACCCACTGCACACAGAGTGCAGTGCAGCCTTACTTTCTTATGAGGGCAATAAGTGTGCACATAGAATGAAATTAAGAACCCTTCCAAGTTCCGGGCCAGGTGCTGGGCAGATGTACAGCAAGGGAGTGGAGGGTCTGCGGGGAAGCACTGAGAAGAAATCTGTAGCCCACAGGCAGCTGCATAACCCCTCAAGCAAGGCTCATCCAGTACAGTGGCTTACCTGGGCTCCCACAACAGGAAAGGAGGGGAGCAGATTTGGCCTTGTCATGCACCTTTCCATGCCCTAGCAGCACCATTGCTCCTTCTCTCTGTGTAGGGCTAACCACTACAGCTACACATCCTCCTCTGAGCCTGGCATTGACACTTGCAGGACAGCTCACAGAAGCAAGTAAGGGGCTAGGTTTGTCTCCTGGTAGATGCTACTGACTTGCTTAGTACTGCATTTTGAGACAGCTGTGTGGAAAGAGTATCTGAAATCTGCATTCTGTTGCTAGCATTCAATTTATAAATTTTACAAGTGAGATTTAATGTCATATAAAAATTGATGAAGACCACACCTAAAAGAAGGAACAGTTTACACACACTCACTATAAGGTCCAGGTTACCACTTTCTGTTAACGAGTTACACTGAGATTTGCAGTGACAGATGAAGTACCAAAGAGAACAGTAGTTAGGCTGCAGTTATGGAATGTCTGTGAAGCTCATTTGGCTTTATGGAATGCAGTATTATGAACACAGGCTACAATTTTATGTAAATATACTTCTAATGCTGCTCAAAGTGAAAATAAATGTGAAAATAGCAAGAAAATATTTATTCTGTAGTCCCAGTCCTTTAACTAATTTCTACAATTCTTTTTATGTATTTTTTTTTTTTGTACTTTAAAAGAACAACAATGACATCCAGTGGCTGTAAAACTCTCCAGCATATTTAACACTATATCTAGGGTAAAGGATAGATTTATTCTTATTAAAGTTGTAAACTGAGATACAAATTGTAAGTATTTTATCCTTAGTAAATGCTGAATAGAAGTGAAAAGCCTTAACATAAGCCCTTGAGATATTTTGCAGTAAACTTTTATTAGAATATATGTATGTTCTATCATTTTTTGGTAACAGTGAAATAAGAGCAAGGAATTTTCCCTAAAACTCCAAACCCAGACAAATAAAAATAAAAGTAGCATCTGCTTTTTAAAACTACTTTACATCCACAAATATTCAGTAGTATGAAACTTTTCTTTCCTGCCTTTTCTGCCTGTTTGATACATTTAGAAAGCAGGAGTACCTGGTAGCTTTTCTAAGCTCTGCTTTGTGGGCAAGAAGCTCCTTCTCAGCTTGCAACTAATATGATGCAGGAACTTTTCTCATTTTTCCCAAAAGACAGAAAAGCCATTGTGAGTTTTCTGAATCCACATGGATCCAAAACAATAAAGATCTGCTTACCCAGCAAGATACATTCAGGTTACAAACATTTTCTGTAGCGATATGTACCTTTCCACACCTAGTGATGGATAGGATAAGGATGAATAGTGCTCCATCATTATTTCATCCTTCCCTAAAGAAAAGCATAATACAGATTTCCATAAATATTGAGGGGAAAAAAAAAAAAAAAAAAAAGAAAAGGGTAGTAGCAAAGTCTACATTATTTTCCAAGGTCCTTTGAACAGGGCTTGAAATGAGAGGGAATTCCCAGCCTGAAGGATAATCCACCAATGCAATTTAATTTTCCCTGCTGCTAAAATTTCAAAATGTTTTAACTAAAATTATTCAGGAACTGATCTGAACCAAACTTTTTTCAGCAGGTAACCTGGCAGAGGACTCTAGGAAATGCACCACCAGAGTCATTTAGGCCTTTTTATTTCTACAAACACATTTTCTTCTCACTTCTTTGAATACCAGCATTGTGGAACCCACCTCAGTAGGAGGCTTCAACACTTCCAGCTCCTGAGTCACTGAGGTAACCCTGTCATTAACTCAGGGCTGAGGGAGGCCTGTGCAAGGCTACCTACCAGAGGCATTCTCTATGCAGTCTCTGGCTCATACAACTTACACCACCTGAAATCCCTCTCCTAGGCTCAGACAGCTTCAGGTCTCCTAAGCTCCCACCCTGCAGTAGGTAAACCACTTGGCTTAAGGAGCTGGAGGCAATCTAGGGAATTCCTAGGGAGCCAGGCAAACCTGGAGCTGCAACTGGGAATGCATAGATTTCAGTTAACCATCAGCATTTTAAGCAAAGATGGATTTATGTGGAGGAAAAGGGATTCATTTGTCTCTCCTGTGGCCAGCTGGATTTAATGAGACAGCTCTTGCTGTGGGGATTTCTTTCACAATCTAGCAGTCCATCAGGGATGCATTCAAAGGTGGGCTGCTATTTTCTGTTACTTTTCTTTCTCTTTTCCTTTAACTTGAGGTAGTGCATGCCAACAGGTTTGAGAACACTAAAATTGGTGTGAGAGAACTGATTTTAAAGCAAAAAATTTTGATTTTGAAAGAACAGGGCTGTGTTTGTGTTCTCCTGGGAGTAAGTCTGCATTTTGTGTTATAAGAATTTGTGGTATGAAAATCTGTGAAACTTGTCCTATCTAAAATATATTTTGCTTCCATTCACCTCTCTGTATTTGGCAGAGGTACATACTGGCTTTACAGTTTGAGAACTGTACCTAGACTGACATATCATCTGCACTAAAGAATGAAGTAAGATATTCTCAACCTTTTCTCCTTGCTAGTGGTACCTGAAAGCTTCCCTCACTCCAGCTTTACTTGGAAGCGTTGACTAACTTTGATCAGCATATTTTGCTCCGTGAACCTCTGAATGCATTGAAAATATCCACAATCAAAACCTCAAATCAATATGGTTAGTTGTAAGTAGTTGCATGTAGACACATAGACTATATGAGACTGTAAGGTATAATTTTTTCCTTTAAAAGATTGACATGATATCCTGTGAAGCAAGGAAATGCATTTGCTATTTCCCCACTTGCTGCACAAATAGGAGAGGAATCAATGCTCCTCCTGGTGTATCTCTTGGCAAAATATGTTTGCAGCTGAGAGGAGAGAAAGAAAGATAGCCCTTGATTTCTTCCTAACATGGCATATATGGCTAGTAAAGCCTCCTCCCAACCACATTTGGGCTGCAAGTCTCTGTCCTTGCCAAGCATCATATACGGCTTCAAGAGTTTGAAAGTATCATTGCTGAGGAAAAACATAGGGTGAGAAGGAAAAAAAAAAGGTTTGTTAATGAGAAATGTAGTCTGCTTCCTTTCTCCAGAGACCAATCAATGGTGAAAAGCAAAAGTAAACATGGAATAAATGTGATCTACTTACTAATACACATATAAGGAAACCTTGCATTTTTTAATTACAGAGACATTATGTTTATGCAAATATAGTATAAAACATATGGTCTGGATGTACTTATACTGAAGTGTAAAGGAATTCAGAGTGCAGCTGAAAGACAGTGCAATGTCTCTGAAACTGCATAGATCTTGAAATGGAAGAAAAGTCTTCCCTAGGTATATGCAGCACAATAATCTCATTGTTCAGCATTATTGTTTATTTATAGCAGCTGGAAAGAGCTGCCCCATGAGCATCTAATGGCATCATTTTGTTGACTTTATTTGGGTGAAAACCAATTTACAGCTGCAAAGAATTTGCCCTGTCATCTTTAGTGCCCATTTATGCCCACTACCATCTCTGCCACCCAGCCCAGCTTAGAGTTCATCTCCTTCCCTCTCCATGTGGTCCCAAGAAGTTCAGCCTGGTGTTTCTGCCCACTAGAGAGCAGGGTGGTACCACTGCACCAACACCCCCTCTGTACCAATGAACAGCACAGGTGTGTTACAGAGCACATGCTGGAGATCAGTAAGTCAGCATTTTCAGTGCAGAAGAAATCAGTTCAGCACCCCACTTGGCCAGGAAATTAGCTAAGTGGTTTCCCTATATGAGTGAAAATTGTGGGTTACTTTCCAGATGCATCAAAAGGATAACAACTCCTCTATGAAACAAGATTAGTTGACTTCACTTGCTGAAATACATGCTCTTCCCCCAGGAAAAAAAAAAAAAAAAAAAAAAAAAAAAAAAAAA
>VXAV01009747.1:25126-39082 GCA_013399715.1 Alectura lathami
ATACTATGTAGTAATATGCTGATTTTATTTGCCAGCTAATTCTAAATATTTAGGCAATTCCGTGGTGATTCGCTGTATGTCTGTAATACATTGTTGAAACTGAGACAATTTGAGCAACAACATTTTGTACAGAAAATGTATGTTGCCTTCTAATTTAGGGGGTTAAATCCCAGAGTTCTAACTGGGTCATGCAACCTGGAGAGGATGGGGAAACCTAAGCTACATGGAAACTCAAGGTATCACTACTTTCTACTTACTTACTACTTACTACTATTACAACTTCTCTCACTTCTATATCTCTAGCATCTTTGCATTTGAAGTAAGTTTGAAACAAAAGTGCTATTTCTCAGTATTGCTGTCTTTGGTTTGTTAAGACCATCTGGTTCATCTCCTAGTTGATAAAAAACCTCAAGGACACATGCTGGCTGATGACAGAGTGAATAGAGTCAGCTAAGGATGAGATTCATGTCTGTACATTAAGGAGGAGTCAATAAACATAAACATTCTTTAGGATTTTTCAGTGAATTTGAATAATTTACTTCTGATTTAAACTCCATCCTGGCTTCTTTGATTTCTTGTATCAGCGAAACTAAAAAAATGAGAGCAGGTGGGTGGGTGGAACACCCACAATAAAAAAAAAAAAAAAAAAAAATTAAGATAAACACTTTTTGTCTGCTCTTTTTTTTTTTCCTTTTCTTTCTTTCTTTCTTTCTTTGTTTTCTTTGTTTTCTTTTCTTTTGTTTTTGTTTTTTAAATCAAGAGGATTCATATCTTCATACTAGGATGATAATATCAAGTTAAAAAAAGAGTTGCTGCATATGTTAATAAAACTGGCATGATCTCACCTGAGTTTGTGAAAGACATGACATCAATGTGGGAGGCTTCATAAGTTCCAAACAGTTTCAGTCCACTTAAAAATTTCATTTAACACAATATTAGGAAGCAGTGTTTTCATTTTATGAACTTGGTTTGTTGTTTTTCCACACTGATTATGTACCTTATAAACTGCATGAGAAAATGATCTGTGGTAGATGATTGCAATCAGGATGATAATATATAATTTTGATTAATCAGAGGTGTTTGATTCATTTTGATGTTGAACTTAGAATAATCCTGTACTGGAAGATGCTGCTGTTTGCTGTCACTCAAGACAGGTTACAGTATTGATAGGGGGTTAACGCTTAGAAGTAGATAAGCACCACTAAGGAATAGGTAAATAGCAGAAATCGTCTGAAACACGTAAACTTGGAAATATGCAAGCTTCGGGCTGACATACAAAAGGAGGGCTACTATGCACCTGTTATGGACAGTTCCTAATAAGAAACTCGTCAGCGAGGACTGAGCTTCTGATAAGAAGATGAGCCAAGGACTGGGCCTCTGATAAGGGGATGAGCGTAGCTGCCTTAAGCATTTGGAACAAGCAGAAACTGGCTTTGCGGTTTGACAAGATGCCAGGAGTCCACAGGGCATGCGTGAGGTCCGGAGGTAAAGAAGTTCAGCCTCCTCTTCCTCGCTGCCTTCATCACATAAGACCCCAATGTACGACCACCAGGAAGCATTGCGCAGGCGCAACCAGGAGGAGCCAAGGGCGGGAACTATGAAAATGAATTCCAGGAATAGGTCCGCCTTTTCGGGGAAAGGTTATGAATATGTATAGGCGTTTTCGCAACTCATATGAATATGTGACACATCTATGTATAAAGTCAAGGGGAGTCACCGGAGCAGGTACGCACTTTTGTGGGAAGCTATTCCCAGTGCGTCCGGTGCACTGAAATAAAGTATACCTACTTTGCAATCTCACTGATTGTGGAGTCCTTTTCTGCGTGTAAGTATAGAGTTAGGGAAACCGTTCCTCCACACATTGAGCTGTAGCTTTCCTACACTTTGTCTGTGAAAAAGGTAAAAATGTAAACAAGACATAGCACTATTTAGTGAATCCCACATCAACGATATATTTATGAGTACATACATCACAGAATCGTAGAATCACAGAATGGTTTGGGTTGGAAGGGACCTTAAAGATCATGTAGTCCCAACCTCCCTGCAGAGGTGGCAGGGACACCTCCCACTAGACCAGGTTACTCAAAGCCCCATCCAGTCTGTTGCCTGAGGTCTCAGTGTTGTGCTGTAAGTGTTACTGCACAAGAGTTTAACAGATGTTAACACCAAATGACTGAGAAATGTACATTTATTCATTTTCCATTTCCTAATAGGCTTTGGTGATTGTTATGTTCAGTAACTTTTTCTTCCTTTTTCCCCTCATGCTAACTATAGTGCTATTCCCACAAGTCACACAAAATGTGACTCTGTAGTCCAGATTTATGTCCTCTTGACAGTCTGTTAGTTCCTGCATGTATACTTGAGAGTCATTTTTAAGTGGAAGTCATTATTCCATACTCAGTTGTGTTAATTTTCCTGTATTTCCTTATGTTTGTCAAAGGAGATACTGATTGTGTATTTAGTTTGTCTTCTGGCATAGTTTCATGTTAGTTAGTATGACTTTTCTCCTCTTTCACAAGTAGGAAAACCACATGTAGCATAAGAGGTTGGGAGAAACAGTCCAGGTGATACACACTGCATATGATCAAAAGGGTATATTAAAGAGGAAAAAAAAATAAAATTATTATGGGCCACTGGCTACCTTTAAAATCAAACTAGCTAATCCTGGCATTCATATTAATTTGAGAATAACCACCAGAATTAATTGTTATTCATAACAGAGAATGGAGATATCCAAGTCTGGATCTGGAGCTGACACAGATTGTGTCAGAAGTAATTTCTTGACAGAGTCAAGAAATACAATTTTAATTACAGCATGTGTTAAACTCACATTACAGGTTACATTTGTTTATTCTGTACTCTCCTGAATTAGTTCTGTGGCAATAATTATCTTTATGTGAAAGGTGTGTATTCCAGTGCCAAGCAGAATCACGTCTATCTGTGACAAAATACACTTATAATGCATTTCATTCTGTTTTATTGATTTAGATCATGTTTTGTAATGTAAATTTAAGCAGAACTGCTACAGATTACTATTACAGATTACTATTACAGAGAATAGGAGAAGTGATAAAGGTACTTTTTAATTACTTGCTATACGTGCCTGGATAAAGGCAGGGCACTGAGCATCCGTTTTAAACTGGGCACATGAAGGCTATTATAAAAGCACAATGTAATGCTCCTTTGTGGCCTCAATATTTGGTCTAGCACATAGACGTTCTCATATTTATTACACATAGCTAGGAAAAACACAATGAAAATCTATCATGATTATATAATAGATTTGTAATTATGACTTAGTGGAAAATTGCCATATGTTATGCATAGAGGTTAGCATAGAGTGTCAAATTGAAATATGCCTTCAATGTCATTGGTCTGTGCACAACCAAAGAACACTGAAATTCAAGTACAAGTTGAGCAACAGACATGAGATATGACACGTGTTATAAGATTTATTGTGATGGCAGCAAGAAGCATTCCAGCCATTATGGGTAAGAAACATTTCAAACAATTGAGAAGATATTCTTAGTGATTAATGCTGACTTTTCTCATAGGTTTTGGCTGCAGCTCTTTCATTAGATAGAGAAGCCTGCACGAAAAATGAGAAGCTGTGTCCGTATTTCTTGGTGTTAGAAAAAAATTAAACCTAATAGTTAACACTAACTCCAGAATTAAACATGCTTTTCAATGTCTCTGTGTGGCCCTCTCTGAGATTTGCTTATATTCCTGCTGGCCTCAGGTATTTGACTTGATGATGTCTATAACTAATATTCCCCTCAAGCTTCAGATTCCAATGTCTGAACCAATGCATTCACTTCCCAGAGTTATGCGACCTCTCAGAGATTCTTTTCTGGTCAAGAGAACATGGGATTCTTGACTGATGCATACAGAGCAAGAGGAGAACAATGTTCCAATTTAGGTGTAAACATAAGCGTGACATTTTTATTCTGGCTTATAAAGAGTTCTACTGATCATTTTATTATGATCTCCAAAAATTAAAGGATGTTTGGGATCAGACTACATTCATTTAGAACACTGAAATCGGAAGCTTAGAGAATGTGTCTAGTTTTCTTAAAAACAAACTAGAATATTTTGAATACTTAACTACTCAATATACCTATATATAAAAGCATAAAATCCTCAAGCTGCTTTTAAATCAAATCAGTAAAGATTGTGAGAGAGTTCAAAGTTAACAGATTTAAGAATATATAACTAGACAATTTGTCTAATAGGATCTGTAAAATGATGTTGGGCAACATCTCTTTAAAATTGTACTAGTATGCTTTTGAAGACAGAAAAAAAACCCACTTTTTTCTCTTTTAATCATGGAATAAAAATGTTGCTATAATTTAACAATTTTTGATGACTAATTGCTCAGTTTTGTGTTCTAGATTTAAACCTTGTTCAGGTATCAGATTTAAAAGTGTGTTTTTTCTCTTTTTCGACAGCAACCCATTCATGTAAATTACAAACCACCACAAAGTGCCAGGTTGTCAGTATTCTCTGAACATTGTGATATAGGAACAGAAGGCTGTTTGGGCAAAAAAAAAAAAAAAAAAAATCTATTGTCTAAAGAAGTTTGCACATTTGAATTTCTGTTACCTAAAAGCTATAAGCATACTGTGTCTCTGAGTAGATGAATAAGCTGACCAAAACATTGAAGTCAAGGGGAAAGAGGAATAAGGGGGGTGTATAGGAGCATAAGGGGCAGGCATAACCAGCATACCTAATCAGATTCATGTTGCTTGATTTCAAGAGAAGTGTATGTTCATTTATTCTTTCTTGCATGTTGACCAAAGTTCTGAAGTTCTATATCTACATTATGGATTTCAATACTCCAAAAGAAGGAAAATAAGTTTTACATGATATAGAACCAAAAAGGGTCCAAGATCCTTGTGCTTATGAAATGGGCTTCCTTGAATAGTACAGAAATCCACGCAAAAGTTTATATAGGCCTTCTAGACCTATGAACTACCCACAGAGCATGGGAAGTTTTTCTTCTAAGAATGCCCAAATGAATTACAAAAGAATGCTTTACTTTTATGTTCACATGGCCCATTAAATCTTTTTTAATGTAGTGTTCTTTTGAATCAATACCTTTTGAATATACCGAAGAAGTAGAATTAGCTACAGTTTTTGCCAAAACCAGAACTTGTTCTTTATATATGTCTATTTTAATCATCCACTTAAATTATTAACCTTAGTCTCAAAGATGCGGATGAGGATTCTGTCATTAGTCAGTCAAATAGCCCTTTTAGAAAGGGATGGGTCTGAATGCCATGTTAGACATACTTTACCCATGCAGGCTTTCCTATTAAACTCATCATTAAATACAGCGCTTGTGTGTCTTCTCTCCTTTCTGCTCCAGTTGGTTCTTTTTTAGTCATGTATTCTGTCAATGACTATATTGTTACAATTCAGAGTCCAGGTAGCACTACTCTCAGTGAAAAGCTACCAATGTAAACTCTATTTTTGGACTAAGCATTGAAGAATATCATGCAGAAGGAATAATTCTAATACAGATCAACTTTTTTTTTTTTTTTTTTTTTTTTTTTTGAGAAAACCTTTGCATTTCTATGCCTCTTTCAATTGGAATCACAGAGTCATTTGAGTTGGAAGGAACCTTTAAAGGACACTTAGTCTAACTCCACTGCAGTGAACAGGGACACCTACAGCTGAATCAGGTTGCTCAGAGCCCTGTCCAGCCTGACCTTGAAGGTCTCCAGGGACAGGGCATCCATCATCTCTCTGGGCAACCTGTGCCAGTGCTTCGGCACACTTATGGTAAAAAACCTTTTCCTTACATCTAGTCTAATTCTCCCCTCTTTTAATTTGAAACCATTTCCCCTAGTCCTATCAGAACAGACCCTGCTGAAGAGACTGTCCCCTTCCTTCTTAAAGACCTCCTTTAGTTATTGAAAAGCCGCTATCAGGTCTCCCTGGAGCCTTCTCTTCTCCAGACTGAACAGCCCTAACTCTCTCAGCCTGTCCTCATAGGGGAGGTGTTCCATCCCACGGATAATTTCTGTGGCCCTCCTCTGGATGCGCTCCAACAGCTCCATGTCCCTCCTGTCCTGAGGACTCCCCGTCTGGATGCAGCACTCCAGGTGGGGTCTCACCAGCGCAGAGTAGAGGGGCAGGATCACCTCCCTTGCCCTGCTGGCCATGCTTTTTTTGATGCAGCCCTAGTTACAGTTGGCTGTCTGGGCTGTGAGGGCCCACTGCTTGTTCATGTCCAGCTTGTCACCCGCCAGTACCCCCAAGTCCCTTTTGGCAGGGCTCTGCTCAATCCTTTCCTCCCCCAGCTTGTACAGATAGCAGGGGTTGCCACGACCCAGGAAGACAGCGTTGATCAGCTGCTCCTAGCTTGCAGATCCCACAGCACTGAGAAATTAGTGTTATCTAGTTCCCACCTAGTTTTGATGTCCAAATTCATCAGTAAATGCTTCTTTACACAAAGGCATTATGCCATTATTTATTGCCACTATGAGAGGATGCTACTCTGGCTTAATTCAGAACCAAATATGAGCTGAGAACTTCATATGACCAAACGCTTTTTCCTCATGCATGATAAGACACTTGTGATCTGCCAGGAGAGCTTCTTCATCCAAAAACTATACTCCTCTTCCTCTTCCTCTCCTCTATTTAGAGTGAGGAGTGTTATATTAATGGCTGAAATGCTAGGCTATGAAAATTGCAAGGGAGCCTAGAGTTAAAAAAAAAATATATATTTGAGGACACACAGAAGTAAGTATTATTATTTATTATATGCGCTGAACTGGAGGAAAAAATTTTAGCAGCAGCCTTGCTCAGAATGACACTTAAGGCTGTAAGATAACATTTGTACCATAACTGGGATGTGCAAGTAGCGCTGTCAGGGTCTCCTTTTGACATTTAAACCTCAAAGATAACCTTTACTTTACCCTATAGTATGCTAAAATGATTTTATTTACTGGAAGGAAAATTGTAGTCTCCTGTTAAGGCCTGGGGCAGCCAGTGTGGTTCCACATCATCGCAAGGGAGAGCAAAAATATTTTTACAACTGTACAAACACTTCAGTTACAGCAGAGGTGATCTAGAATGAAACCACGAGCAGAGTTTATGTCTTTGTCATTGTGGTGGGTTGAGTCTGGCCAGCAACTAATCACCTACCAGCCACTTGCTTGCTTACTCACTGCCTGCTCACTACAACATGTGCTGCCCCTCAGTGATATCAAGGGGAGAATGAGAAGTGCAAAAGTGAGAGAACAATTGTGGGTCAAGATAGGGACAGTTTAATAAATGAAAGAAAAAGGAAAATATCAAGTGAGTCAAAGGCACTCACATCTCCCACAAGCAGGCTGATGATCAGTTAACATCTGAACAATTACTAGTTTAGAAAGATTGCCCCCCCAGTTTCATTGCTGAGTATGAATACCGTTCTGAACGATTCCTGTCAGCTGTCCCAGCTGTGTCCCCCTCAAACTTCTTTCCCACCTCTAGCCCACTCACTGGGAGAGCAGAATGAGAAACAGAGAAGGCCTTCGTCCTGTGCAATCACTATTCAGCAACAGCTAGAACACGAGTGTGTTATTAACACTGCTTTAGTCATAAAACTAAGATACAGCACCATATGGGCTTCTATGAAGAAAATTAACTCCGTCTCAGCCAGACCCAGTACAGTCTTTATATGTTACGGTCATGTACCTGTGGCAGGGAAGGCTGAAATCTTTTTTTACAGTGACAGTGCTGGTCTGCCAAACACTTATCTTGCTGTACTGGCTTGGTGCAGAGTGAGAAGTGTGACTTTTCCTGTAAAGATTTGAGCTGGAGATCAATCTACCACTAACAAGATCTGACACCTTCTTTAGTTTTAGTATATGTACAACAAATATGTATATATTCTTTCTTACTTTCATCAACATCTCTAATTCTTCCCAAAGAGGAGTTACATTAACAGAATAAAGTCTAACCTTAAAAAAATTTCTGTTTTACAGGTACTGAGGTTTGAGTTATTCAGATACTGTCAGCAACTGCTGTAGATGTTTACCTAGCCTGAACTGACTCTGAACTGAATGTTTGTCACTAACAAATAGAAAGTTCTAGTGAGTTTATGATCCATTTAAATTCTTTTGGAATTTGTTTTCATAGAGGTGTTGAGGGGCTCCTCAGATCTATCATTTTCTAAGACCTCACAGCTGTGCCACGTTATTGTTAACCTGTAGCACAGGTTAATGGCCTATAAAGAGGTAGAGGAGGATGTTGCAGAGTTTCTTGGCACAGATAGGACTCTGGCAGTTTTGCAGGTACTGTGAGTTTATGAGGACTATGAGTCAATTATTTCAGGCAAAATTCAAATTTCCTATAATGTCAGCCTAGATTTTGGAGGGAGAAGGTAAACAAACAAAAGCCTGAGTGAAGATCTAGAAGTTTACGGAAGTGTGCAGTAAGTCTCTCTACTTTTCTTTTTATTATATTCAGCTGTTCTGCTGGATTACTTTTTCTGAGCTTTTTGCTTTCCACCTAGATTCAAATATGTAAGTCTGAACAAATCAAGAGTTTGTGTTAAAGATGAGCAGCACATGGTTATGTTACTTCACTTAAGAAAGCCATTACTTTGAACAATATATATGCAAGAGGTGGTGAAGGAATAATGATGAAAACAAATAAATATTTCTTTATGAATGTGTTTCTCATATAAGGTTCTGTGAGAAACATCCAGCTCTTGATTGCTTAAATATAAAACTCTAGCTTCAAAAGAGAGATTCTTCAAACTTTAAGGTTATGTTCTTTTACTTTTATAAGAATCAAAGCACTACATTCTAAAGGAGACATTGTAATAATCATCAAATACACAGTGAACTACATTTGTTTTAATACTCCAATTTTTATACTCTTAAGTTTTATAATCCATAGCAAAAATTGCAGGTAACATTGCTGCCTCTACCAAAGCTTACAAAGATTATAGCTGTTGCCTGGACCACAGGTGGCAGTACATGTTTATGTTTAAATATATCTAAAAACTTATGTCAGTAAAATACAAGAAGCTTGATTTTTTCTCATTGTAGTTCAGCTATTGTATTTCCTTAACTGTATGAAGACAGGCCTGAGTTTAAAATCTTGCAGTAAATGTAGTGAATATTAGGGAATGTGAGAATGAGAAATATGTATGTCCTAAGGTAACTGTGATGTCAATAAGAAATGTTACAGAACAGAAAATTCTGTGTATTGTCTGTCCTGAGTTCTGATGGCTATTTCTAGACAGATTAATTAGCATGTCAAAGCTAAACATGGATGGATTTGTTAATGGCACCTTTTCTATTCAGGCATGTATGAGCATTTTTCTGATCTTTGAAGTGTTTTCTTCTCAGGGGCTTTTATTTTTTAACTTTTTGTTAGGGTAATCAGTGGTTACTAGCAGTCTTTAGTTGTATATGCTAGAGACTGACTCAGACCAAAATATTCTTAATGAATGGATACTTGAAAAAATGCTAAGAGAGCAGTTACATTTAAGAGCAAATCATTAGTTTTGCCATCTGTAATAGTTAAAATATCTGTAGTGGTTAAATAGTTTGAGTTTTATATCAGTTTACTACAACTGGGGGAGACCTCATTGTGGCCTTCCAATACTTAAAAGGAGCTTACAGGCAGGAGGGGGGACCGACTTTTTTGCACGGGTGGATAATGGTAGGACAAGGGGGAATGGGCTAAAACTGAAAGAGGGGAGGTTTAGGTTGGACATCAGGAAGAAATTCTTCACTGGGAGAGTGGTGAGGCGCTGGCACAGGCTGCCCAGAGAAGCTGTGGCTGCCCCATCCCTGGCTGTGTTCAAGGCCAGGCTGGATGGGTTCCTGGGCAGTTTGATCTGGTGAGCTAGTGGCTGGCAGCCCTGTCCACGGCAGGGGGGTTGGAACTAGATGATCTCTGAGGTCCCTTCCAACCCAAGCCGTTCTATGAATAGTCTGACAAATTCTGAGTTATGAAGTGATTAAAAAAAGTGGCTTGTAGTGAAGTCACAGAGTGGGGGAAAAAGGGTATTAAGAGAAGATCTGGATCCACATACACCATGGCTCTTATTAGACTTAACTGGAGACAGCTAAAAGCACAATACTAAGCTTTATTTTTTTTACTTCTGAAGCTCATCCTTTTCTGGCAAAGCAAGAGAGGCATCCAAAGTTAAAGTGATCCAAGGGCACCCTTCTACCTGCTTATCTTCTAACTGAAATGGTAGGAGTATGGAGAGGAAATTCATCAAAAAAATAATGCAACAACTAAACTGTTATCTTAGGCCCTTCTGGATAATATTTATTAAAATAATTTATTTTATAAATTTACTATTTACTAGAATAATATCCAGATATTATTGCATGTATTAAAATAACTATGGTAGAATTTCCTGTCTCTAGAAGGAAATGAACTTGAATTCAAATTCTGCAAAATATCTGTGTAGCATTTCATCAGTAAAAATCTGTATTTGTTTTCCAATGTAAAACAAGTAGGTAGCTCACAGAACTCCGCTTCCAAAAAGTCATGTCACTTTTCTCAGATGTATTGCTGTAACAACTGGATTACTAGACAACTGTATTTCTATAGCTTACAGTAAAGGTTCTTTACACTGTTGTCTCACAAGTTGAAGTTGTTTCTTTCTTATTGACCTCTAGATATTTATTACAGAAGAGTCTTATTCCTCTTCAGCCTGTTTTATAAGATTAATATAAGGTTAATGTAAAATGAGCAAGGTCTTAAATGAGTAACTCTGACGCATACTAGGCATCCGTTCTAAACATTCTCTCCATTAATTCATCTTTTTCAGGTGTGTGTATATATTCAAGAAAACTACATTCAGTAAAGTTAAAAATTCTTACCAATGATCTATACAATGTAGTTATCAAATTTCTTTGGAGGAAATATCTTAAGCAGTGCATGATACATCCTAGAATTACAATTACCTTTCCAATGATTCCTGACAATCAGCCAGTGACTTACTGGTATCCTTGTTTTTTTTTTCTTTTTTCTAGCTCACTCACTTTCAGTTCATCTCAAAGCAACACTTCAGTTTCGTTGTCTTTAAATGCTGGACTTCATTTGCTGTATCATTATTCTTTTACCTTTTGTTTGTTCAGTATCAAATCAAGGTTAACTTTTCTTCCCTGACAGTACTTCCTTGGTATACTTCATTAGTAATCTTGGCCTTTGTGAAAATGTTATTAATGAAAATATGACAAAATCCATCACTTAACGGGATGTCTAAAAGCAGAAAATAAAGATCTTGTGTGTGTAGAATAGTAGGTTTTCAGAGATGCTTTGACACATGAAATAGGCTTATACGAATTGATGTCAGCCACACTGCTTCAGAAAAGACTTCTGCGAGCTTCTTTTTGGTGAATAAAACATAATTCACTTCTGTCATTAGTTTAGGAGATCATAATATATTATACTTTCTCAAACAATTTTTTTAATATCAATTTACTTCCCTCAAATACAGAGGAGAATATACTCTTAATATTTCTGTGGTTCCATCAGTCTTTTGAGCTCAAGACAGGAGATGAAATTGCAGGTCATTTTTACTGGTTTCTTACACTAACCTCAGCTGATGCTCCACTTGAATTAGAGGGGGAAAAAAAAAATGCTTTTGCCTTTTAGGCAAGAAATATGCGTACAATTCCCACTATTTCATCTGCAAATAGCTACATGCAAGGTTTTAAGTGCTTTGGACCATTGCCATTCATTTTCCATATTTTCTCAACAATATAGTTTCTGACAAGGTAATATACTGAACTCCTCTATAAAAGCTGTTACAACATAAAAGTATATTTATAAGAATTTTATCCTTTTGAATACTTTTTGCTTGTGAAATTAATTTTTAATTTGTCTTACTATGAACTAAGGAACTGGAAATCATTTCACATCTTTCCAAAAACATGTATTTCATAGTTTTTTCATCATTTAATATTCCATAATTTTTTCAAAACATGTTATTCAGCTAACATAAAGTTAAATTTAATAGAAAAGGTGCAATAATATTTCCATGGTAAAACATTTGATAAGGCATTTTTGCCGGAAGAAATATAGCAGGGAGTATTGTGGCAAATCAAAACCTTATCTTTAGAGACGGACATAGTGCTAGTGAGTGTAGTTTACTGCACTGGGATTTTAGAACTTCACTAACAGCATGCTACTTCAGAAGGAGAGGGAAAGACACCAAAAGTGATGAGCGTTATGAAGGTCTTAGACCGGTATGACATGCTTCATGGGCTCACTTGCATTTAGATTTTATTAATATTTTTGCTTCATGGAGACCAAAGGAGTAAAAACTTTGAATTTACATTTATGATCGATTTATTACATTACCTTTGATTATTGTGAACACAGGGGGACCAAGAAGCCAATGCAACCTGACAGACTTACAGTATACTTGCATATTTATTAAAAAATGATCCAACATTTGTTTAACAAACTTTAAAATGGTATATTTACTTTATATCCTTTAGCAACTCTAAAGAAAACATCTCATAGGAAGGTCTGATATGAAAGTTCATAAATGTCTAGTGAAAGAAAGTTATAATTGAGAAGTAATGGCTAATATAAGCCAGTGTTTATTTACTTTTCAGAATTAAATTGAAGGTTTATTAATATAGAGACAGGCTTATAATTGGTTTAGATATATTTCTACACTTTGAAACTTTTGGAAAACTAAAACAAACCATTAACTTCTACTTTAAATCATTTTTACAGTTAAAATACTATGTAAATGCAACATACTATAATGGAATTTTAGTGGGAACAAATCCATCTCTAGATCTAAATGTCAAGGAGTCTTGACTCCTTGTCTATTCCTGCAGAGAAATTTTCTTTACAAATCGAAACAAACTGGATTATAGAAACAAGGAATATGGGACTTAAATTTCAAGGTGTTTGACAAAATGTTTTGTAATTTGTCTGGTGTTTTAGATAAGTTCTTTAGGTGCCTGTATGTTCCTAAAATTGCCATAAACATGCAGACACTGCATGCTACTTGAAATCTTATCCTGTTGGAGTCAGAAACTATTCAATCCAGCTTAACTGCACTGAGAGTACTCCAATTCATCTATAAAGGTGTTTTGAGCATCATTGATTACACTCTCAGTTGAAAACAAAACCCCAAGTTGCAGTAAGATCAATATATGTAATGAACTGTGTTGCAAACCAAGGAGCCCCATGCCGAGGCACTGTTCTTCCAGGGTCCTGATCGCGGCGAAAAAAGGCAAAAAGGAGGCATCAGGAGTGCGAAGCAGCTTGGAGCAGAGGCTCCGAGCACACACCTGGCAGCACGGAGGCTCTGATGTGGAGTGGGCAGGGACAGGAGTGCCGGCGTCTCCCCCGGGCATACAAAGGCGGGCCTTAGGGAGCGGGGCGAACAGGACGGGCAAAAGGGGCATGGCATGGCAGGAGGGCGTGGTGCGGCATTTGGTGTGGCAGGTCAAGGAGGCAGGGTGAGCAGGCGGCACAGAGCGCTTCTCCACCCTTTAGAGGGCAGAGCGATGTTGGTTGCTGCTCTCCGACAGTTCTAGACCTAGCCATGGTCGCTACCCAGCGGAGAGACCTTGCCAACAAGAAAGTGGCTACTCAGATGGAGACCGTGCGCGTGCATGTGGCGGTCCAGGTCTTGGGCTGCGGGGAGTGCCTGAGTCTGGCGCTGCTGCTGGAGGGTAGCAGAGTTATCTCCTGCCTGAGATGTGAGCAGGTGGATGACCTGCTCAGCCTAGTGGCCCAGCTGAAGGAGGAGGTAGAAATGTTAAGAGCCATCAGGGACTGCGAGAGAGAAATAGATGGGTGGATCTCCTCCCTACTGCAGCTGTCAGAAAAGCACCAGGAGGGCACTCCACAAGTAGTGGTGGATCCCCCACCCTCTCAAGGTCAATCAGAATGGGAGGGCCCAGGAGTTGGGGGTGAGTGGAAACAAGTCCCTGCTAGGAAGTGTAGGCGGACCCCCCCCCC
>VXAV01009749.1:6632-21701 GCA_013399715.1 Alectura lathami
AAATAGTTTATACAGACAGAATTGCTAGTGGGAAGCTTTGTATTTATTTTCTAAAGTAGACTACCATCACAAAGCATGATGTCTCTGTTCACGCTTTTAGCTCACTGTACTACAAAAACTAGTTACTCTGCATTTCAGAAAGTGATATTATCAAGAAGAAAAACTGGTAATAAACCTGTTTTTCAGTAAAATGTATTGATTTAAAATGGAGTCTGTGCGTTTTTTTTTTTTCCTCCCATTAAAGATTTCTTATGAGTTCAAGAAAATACAGGTAATTGAACTGAAATGAGATACAAAGACTTTCTACTTTCATGTGACTTGGTGAATTCCCTGTGGACTACTGGTCTTGTGTAGAACAAATATTAATGACATGGATAAAGATATTTACCCATTTCATGAGTAAATATATATGCTATTTAGACGTAATTTCTAGATGGGCTAGTAAGCTCCCTGTGAAAAGCTGTTAGAGAAAATGGTGATATGATTTTATAAATCAAAAAATTATCCTTTCAAATAAAGAATACATGTGTATATAATGCATATTTAAAGATTATTGTATTTTATATTGCACTGTATAGATGTCATTCGGTGACTGAAGAATGGTAAAACTGAACAGGCATTTATGTATATTTGTGTATATCAGCTAGGGAACTGGAGATCATTTTATGGAAGTGGTTAGAAGACTGACAAAGCAAGTCAATTTTAAACTTTAAAACTAAATTTTACTAATTTAGTTCAATATCATTCTGCTTATAGCCCTTACTTTTTATTAGTAATCATCATGGCTATGTGCAAAAATATTGCTGTATTTTAAAATTAACTATGTGTATAAACACAGTACCACAGTGCTGATACTGTACAGTAAGCACTGACGACTGCATTTTGTGGTGGAATCTTGTCACTGAAGTAGAGATCAGGTATGAGATCTTTTAGGTAAGAATGGGGTACCACTGTCATCTCTCTTCCTTCATTTTACTAACTTTTGTCTGATGTTTTTGTGCTACTTGCTTTTGTGACAGTGTACTCCTCCATCCACCTTCTTTCTTTCTCCCAACTTCCTCCTTCAGCTTGGTCTTGCACACAAGGTCTTGCACAGGAAGGCAGTGAACAACAGTGCTGATAACACTTGCTAAGACAGATTAATGACCTTAATCTTAATCACAAATCTTTCTCAAACTGAGGGGCTGAAAGTACTGATAGTGGACACCTGGTTCAAAAGCTGAAGGCCAGTTGAGCATGTGCTTAAAAACAAAGCAATCTGCGACTACGAGTCAATCATCCTACCCCAGAAATAGTGAGCAGCCCCAGAGCATCTTGAGTTCTCCTGCATGGTAGTGGGCTGCATAGCAGGATCTCCCCTTAAGTAGGGATGCTTCTTGAGGTCATGCCTCTGCAGATATCCCTTACACCTTGATGTCAAGACACCTTGTCAAAACAGATCCTTGACAAGTGTAGTTTGTTTTAAGCTTTGTTAGCCTTGCTAAGATTATATCTGAGATTGATTGTGCATACATGATCCTTTAGATATAGACTGGGACTAGCAGTGGATCCAGCCATACCTAGATTCCTTACCTCTGTGGTTCAAAGAGTTTAGAAAGCAAGGGGGTCCACTCTGAAACTTGTGTCTCAATGGGAGGGTCTCCTGTATGTGTGTATTTAACCCTACCCTCTAGCAAATAATCAACTGTTTCCAGCCATCTTGAATCTTGTTAAGTTGCTGTTAAATCATTACAATGTATCTATATTATATCAATAAATATATTCCTCCTTCTCTCTTATGAGTGAAATGTAGAGTGTAGTTATTTTCACCTGTGACAGCCTTCCTCCCCAAACTAGGAATCTTTGCTCCCAGCACTCCTTCATTTCTCATTCCTTTTTCTTTTTCTTTTTCTTTTTTTTTTTTTTTTTTTCCCTATTCTTTGCTCTTGTGCATTTGGCAGGATGCCGTCTGTTTACTGTTCCTTGTGCTTATGTTCTCCTGCAACTTTCTATTACTTAGATGTCTCTCTGCACAACACTGCGCATCTTTGCGCCTCTGGTTGTCACATTGCTTACATACTTACACTAAACCTTTTAACTTCTGTCTGATTGTGTTTTTCCAAATTACAGGTGTATAATTGTCGGTTAAATTTAATATACTCCCTCTAATCAAAGTCTCAGAAAGAATGGAGGTTTCATGAGTGGTCTGTTATGTACTGATTTTTGGAATGCTTTTCCTCTGGTTTTAGGAATCTCTCAAGTGGCTGCACAAAGTAGTCATTTGAATGCTGATATTATGAAGTCCTTGTGTTATTTGCATCACAAACAGAAGAAGTGTCTGGATCTGATGGAAATGGCTGGAAATTGATCCAAATAGAATTTGAGCATGTATTGCAAGAATGTTTGAAACCAATTTGGAGAAAAAAAGAAAAAAAAAAAATATATATATAATGCTGTCACTAAGAAATAATTTAATGTAACCCACTGCTTTATGCATAGATTGTAGTGACAATGAAAATGATATTTCTTTCTCTAAAAGATGTGATGGTTAGAAATTCTTGCACTAAATCCAAGCCTTCTTTTTTGACATGTTTCTGCCTTCCTAACAAATTAACTATCCAATTTTACTGAAAGATTGGAGACAACTCAACATTTTCATTTTCACTGGTTAATTACAACTGTATTATACTCAACTGTTAACAATTGTGTTAACTTTCTGAGTGCTTTCTGTTGCTATTCAGATGATAGTTGCTGAAAATTTTGTAGTCTTGTAACCTTAAAATGCAAAAAATGCAAAGCATTATTATTATGTGGTAATGATGTCTGACAGAATTAACTGAGCTTAGAGTTCTCCAAATGTCAATTGCCTGCTGTTCCAACTTTGTGATTGGGATGAAGGTATTTAGAAGAAATTAGTTTCGCCCTGACAACATTAAAATAAAAAGTAGCTCTTTGACTTCAGAATTGAACTTTATTGTTTTCAAATGTGCATGCTTTTATAAAGTTAGGCTATGCAAATATGTATTCTGAAATGAAATGGTACATAAATAATGTGGACTCTGCTTTTATTTAGAGAAAATGTTTAATAATGTGCTGCATTACTGGCCAGTCAATCTGAAATGTCTTGCTCTAATGAGTCATGATTTTTCAGCTATTTTTCAATTATTTGTTTTTTAAAATTTTGCTCAAAGAAGAAAATCTCAGATAAATTTACTAGTATTTATTATAACTTACTGTACAACTTGTGTAGAAGAATTAGATTTCATTAGAATAACAGAAAAGTTTTGATTTTTATTACAGATATCAAAAATAGAATTACACACTTGCCATGTAAAGAAAATATTGTCATAAATGCATACGTGTGATGAAGTGGTAGTAATCACTAATTTTTACATCACTATAATAGTTTCTAACAGTTGAACTTCCACTACTCCTCTTTTTCTCTAATATTATCATGCTTTGGCAATGAAAAAAACTGCTGCTAGCTGAATATATTAGATCTAAATATAAGATTTAAAATTTTATCTAGATAGAATGATGACCAGTTTGATACAATAAAATATACAATATTTTGTATATTGATACAATACAATAAAATTTTATAAATAGTTATCTGATATGTTTGAAAGATGAGATTAACATATTTTAAAATAAATCCCCATTTATGGAACATCTGTGCTAACAAGATTGTGATTCCTTAACTCTGTTACCTCATAAGTCCAGATATTGGACCTAATCATTCACAGCCAGATATAAATTGCCATGTTTGAGCTAAACATTTCCAATGAACACCACATTAGACATTTTTCTTTCCAAAATACTTTTTTTAATCTATAAAGCACTAGACATTTTCCAGTTCTGAAATATTTTTTAGTCATTAAAAAAACGGTACTCTTTTGATTCATTTGGGTCAAAAACAAACTGGATAGAGTATGGCACTGTGTTGTTAAACATACACCATGAAAATACTCATTACTGTTGAATTCTTGAATTTTGAGTACTGTAAAGATTAAGGAAATAGATTTAACCTGAGAGAAATCAGTTAAGCATTTGCTTAGAATACAAAGAAAATGCACAGTCCTTAACATGGGAAAGGTGACTGAACAAAGGAAGATACAATTTTACCAAGACTTTTTAGTTCAGAAGGGATTTTTTGGTTGGAGTACCTCTGTGATAGATCTTCAGAAGGTGTGTTTTGTGGGGGGGTATTTTTCCTTTGTTTTTCTTGTTTGTTTGTTTGTTTTATTTGGCTTGTTTATATATATAAATATTTTAATTATGGGTCAATGAGTTAACATAAATAATAAAGTTGAACTTATGATACTTAAATCTAAAAGATAAAAGGACTGATAACAGCAGAATGCTGCTGAAAGAACTAAAGGACCAGAAATGTAAAATAGAGATAAAATGTACTAACAAAAGTTGAAAGGTGCTTCTAGGGCTGAATTATATAACTGCTGTGAAGCATTTACGAAGAAAAACATATTTTAGAAGTGCATATATATATTTTTAGATGTGGTCTCAGCAGTATCGGTGCTCATTCCATATGTCTGGAACACTGTATGTCATTCTCATTACCTTGTTCATGTTTGTCACGGTGTCTAGCAGTCGAATCTGTGGATGCTGGAAGAGAAGGGATTAGGAAGTTGTGGGGGGGTGCGGAGTTAGAACATCTAATTTAAATTGACACCTGAGGTATTCCATACCACATACATCACATCATGGCCCTTCCCTTGCTTTCCGGGGAGGGGGGGAAGCCGCAGCTTGCATGGCTCTTTTTCCAGGTTTCCAGGTTGGGCTTGCGTGTGGGTGAGAAATCGCCTTTCTCATAAGTCACAGTTTTTCCACTTATCACTATTATTACCCTTATATCCCCTTTGCATTTTTATTATCTCTTGTTCCTTAGCTATTTTAGTAAAAAAAAAAAATTGTTTTTGTTTTAACTCAAGTTCTACCTTTTTTTCCTTTTCTCACTTTCCTTCTCCATCCCTCTGATACTGGCTGCTGGCAGTGCGCCGGCAGGCCCAGGCTTCTGTGGCCCGGGTGTGGTGAGTGAGCGACTGTTGGGAGATATCGTGGATTAAACCACCACTGTGTAAGACAAGTTAAGATTGGAATAAACACAGAATAGAAGTCTTACAGAGGATACGAGAGTCAATTTTATGAGAGAGGATAAAAGAATTTGCCTTATGTAGCCAGTAAAATGAAGAATGAGAGAGGATCAGACTGTTCTCTATAAATACATCACAGAACTTAACAGGAGGTAGGAAGAACAATTATTTAAAGTGAAGGACCATGTTGGCACAGGTGCAGTGGCTATAAATTGGCAACAAACTAGATAAGCTCTAAATTTGAAGGAAAGGTTTCAAATCATTAGAGAAGAAATGAGGAAAGAAGAATCTCCAGCTGCTTTTAAGATGGACCTTGACCATATTTGATTAAAATATCACTAATAAAATAAATTTTCTATTGTTTTTCTGTTTATAATTTCAAACAATCTGTGAAATTAAATTGTATTTTAAATGTATGTACTGAATTACTGTTTTTATATGCTTAGGCTTGTAGAAAACAAATTGAGACAATAGAAATGTAGTGGATACATGGTGGTGCAAATTTGATAAGTATTTTGCTCTATTAAAATATTCAAAAGACTTCTGAAGTATCTTTGGAAGGAAGAGTCAGTGCTTCAGACATACTGAAAGTGCCATTCTCTCTGTGGGGTTAGTCATAATTTCCTTGCTGAAATCCTGCTCAGGTTATTTCAGCGATATTTTCCCTTTTAAATACTTTGGGTTTTGGGCTGTAGGTACCTCCTTTTCTCTTTTCAGTCTTAACAAAACTATACCTAAGTAAGCATTTTTAAAATATAAACATACATGTAATATTCCTTGAATTGTTTTAGAGACTATTCAGATTTTTTTTTTAAAACTATGCTATTATAAAAAATGTCTTGCAATTAAGTAACACCTACCATTCATTTACAGATAACATAATTTGAAGAAGGTAATGCAGTCTCCAATTAGCTACTGAATGAAGTACTGTGGCACTTAGTCTCTATCATGTTAAGAAGAACATTACAGAAAGTTCACTTGTCAGCTGGACATGAACGGCCCCTTTGGGTCATCCACAGATCCCAGCCCATCCTCTTTGTGAAGCAGCCCTACTCCTGCTGCTTTTATACGGAAACATCAATTTTTCTACTCTATATTATATGTAATATAATATACATAATGTCAGTAAATATATAATATACAATATAAAATATCATTAAAGGAAAATCTGTCATTGATTTCTCTGTCATTCAGGCACGACTGGGAGAACTTGTGTATGAAATGGCTTTAGGCTCTGTCTGAAAAGCTTTATCATATGGGAGTCAAAAAAGATTACAAACTCTAGCTATAATTCTGTCTGTTAGAACTGCAGTAAACATACATATGTGGAGTATTTGACTCATCCTTTCTTTCCAGAAACTTTTTTTCATATTATAAAGACCTTTTTGTTCTGTAATCTTATGTTTTAAGTAAAGATGGATTAATAATTATCAGGAATCTGGAATAAGATGTTGTATAGATGTATAAGATCTATATATTTGTTGCGATAATAGAAAATTTTTGCAGTAGATACTGTAGTGTCTAGTGCCATTCAGATTCAGCTATTAACTAGGCGAACAATTCAGACAATTCTGCTTTTTTTTTTCTAAAAAAATATTTCAGTTAAGCTAGTCAAAGGAGAGCCCTGATTGCTTTCTAAGCTTGACTACTGTTTTTTCCTCTGACAAAAGGGTGCCTCAAGTCATGTTTGAAGTTTTAAAACTCACACTTTCATTATTTGTAGTTTTAGAATGCTTCCTTGTTGGAAAGGAAATTTAAACCTGTATATAAAAAAAATTGAAAGATATTGTTTTAAATTTTATACATGTCTATGGAGTATTCTGCCAGTAGTGAGTGTGAAGTATATTTATAAATTTATGGGACAAAGCTTTTTAATAACACAATAAATGATTTACCAAATGATTGGCAAATTAAAGATCCTCTCCCTTAAATTTATCGCTGTAATTTAGAAAACTTCATAGAATCATAGAATCATCTGAGTTGGAAGGGACCTTTTAAGGCCATCTAGTCCAACTCCCCTTCAGTGAACAGGGACATCTACAGCTAGATCTGGATGCTCAGAACCATGTCCAGCCTGACCTTGAAGGTCTCCAGGGATGAGGCATCCTCCACCTCTCTGGGCAACCTGTTCCAGTGCTTCACTACCTTTATAAAAAACATTTTCCTTATATCCAGTCTAAATCTCCCCTCTCTCAGTTTAAAACTATTCCAGCTTCTGCACTGAAGCCACAGTAGTTCCATGGTCATCATCCAAGAGTTTGCCATATACATTCTTTGGTCTCTTCCTCAGCTCTACTTCAGTCTGCATACTCTTTGTCCCCTTCTGTCCGTGGAATACTCCTGAGGTTTTATCTCAACAAAAATTAAGCCTCAGGGAAGCTATGAAATGCAATATACCACTTGTATCACCATGTAAGTCTTCTATGGTTTGAGGTGCTTTTTCACCTCTGAGCTAGTAACTAGTGTTAGTGACCAACAATATTCTTGAAAATTTTTAATTAAAAATTAAAAACCACATATGAATATACATTCCTAAATAGCAATAATCCTTCATGTAAATTTAATGTCTTAGTTTTACTCCACTGCAAGCTCTGCTAAGCAATAATTTTTCTTCAGTTGCCAGAACAGAACCAGTTTATATTCCTTTAACTCAGACTCAGAAAATGTAGTGACCCATACCAGACCAGTATTTCCTGTTTCTTCTCCTTTTTCTTTCCAGTTATCCATCTAAATTAATCCCTCTCACAGGGAAGCTGTGCTTACAGCTAAGCATAAACTACATGTTACAATATTTCATTCCATTTTAAATCTCAAATCTGTCTAAGCAAATGGATGGGACACTGCACTTTGTGTGAAAGAGAGCTGTTGAACAGTACTGAAGCAATGCAACTGTAGGAGGAAACATCTGAGTACAAGGCACACACTAGTAGGTAGATTCACAGAGTAACTTTGAGACAGCTCTAGAAGGTGACATTGTTTTTATGTAATGTGGTGATCATGTCTTAAAGCTCAGATTACTCCCATAAATGTCTTGATGGTGCCATTCTACTAGTTTGCTAGTCAACAAATGGATCTCTCAGTCATTGTTTTCACAGGTAATTATTGGCTGGGGTGTGTGTGTAGGAAGTGAGATTTTTTTTTTTTTTTTTAATATTTACTTAGCTACTCTGATTTTTAGCCCCAGGACAGATAAAATACCAGGCTTAACTCATTTAATTTGCTGAGCTGTAGATGTTTCACCTTGAAACAGCTTGCTGGGGATGTAAGATTCACTTACCAAAGTGAAAAATAAACAAACAAACAAACAAAAATGTCCAACAAACTAATCACCAACAACAACAAAGAAGGATAATTCATTAGTGATACAAATGTAAAATGCATTTTAATTAGTTGTAATACAGTCAGTTCATATTTACCTGAGATTTTTTTCCCCAGCTATGTCAGACAGTCAGCTGATTCTTTACAGAATGCTGCTGTGATGTTTTCTCACCATTTGGCCAGGTAATTCAGTGTTTCTCTGTAGACTCTTCATACTGGCTTCATGATTCAATACTTTCTGGAGTGAGAACACTGTAGACTGAGAAAGTATAAAAAGTTGTGTCTACCCATGATGGCGTAACTTTATGTTTGATGATTGAACTCGGAAAAATGTCAAATGCTTCCATTCACACTTAGAGATGTTTTGTAAAAAGGAGTTTGTTCAGGCAGTTCAGAATGTATGTTGTTACAGTCAAAAAAACCTCTGACTTTCCATGTCAGCCTAGTGATGGGAAAAATGAAACTTCCCGGTGTGTGAGAGGAAGTTTGGGTGAGATAGTTATTGGTAAAATAAGAGATAGAGAGAATGCATGCAGAGCAATGCGGCTAGAAACAGTGGTCCTCTCAGCATGCTACTTTTTGTATTAGTTTTTCTCTTATTCTGCTGCAGTAATGATGTAGTTTCCACAAGATTTGGAATGCTGTGAAGGAAAACTGAGCTATATAATATGGGTTTTCATTTATCTATGGTATGAGACACTCAAAGACTTGTATGCCGTTGTAGTCAGTACATACCACAGCCTTAGGGTGATTTGGAGGATATTGTGCTCTACTAAAACAGCACATATAATGCAATTAATACAATATAATATAACAATTTCTTCATAGTAAAGGGTAAACTGAAGAATTCCCATATTCTAATGGACAGCTGCTAAGATACAAAAGAATTAAGCAACAGTTTTCTGAAGAGAAATTGTGGGATCATAGTTACAGAAGATATTACATTTAAGGAAAAGTGAAAGTTATTACATTCTTATGTTAAGTTCAGATGGTGACAACTCCTTTCTCAAATCCTCAAAAACAGTACATGGAATAGGTCAATTTGTACAGTATAGAAGAACACTTCAGTATGCTTGGAATTGACGTATATTTGGCTTTTTGGGAAGATAGAAGACCATTGAACTGTTGAAAGTAATGGTAATATTCAATTTTACCTTTTTGGTATAAAAGACATATAAAAGGAAAATAATGTTAAAAAAAGTAGGGATAACTAAAGTTAAAATCACATATTTTCTATCCATTTCAACGTATGTGAGAGTACTATTGTTTTAAAGCTCTAATATCACAGAAATGAATCTGTATCACAGGTTCTCTGTTTCCAATACATTTTGAAATCAATAAATTCATAAAAGATTTTCAGATTCCTTTGAAATCACACTAGTGTTAGTCCAGTCTTGCTTTAATATAACTTTAATAAAATGCTTTTAGTCAGATGCTAATTTTGGAGGTGCACTAAAAGGATTATATATTGCTCCTATTTGATGTGAAGGAAATGTGTAACACTGAAAGTAATTAAATCTGTTTTTCTTTGTTTTTGCATCAGTCTCTCATTTCCTTCATACTGACATAACACTTCTGATATACAGGTGTACATGCAAGTATATATACAAGGTTTTGTTGCTGGAAGGGTAGTTATTGCTTTTTCCCTGTGCAAAAGGTGAAGGAAAAAAAATGGTAGAAAATGTCTTCTTCACTTTTCTATAGGTCACATTCAATGAGAAAATCCAACTCTGGAGAATGAGATTAAAACTTGTGAAACATTTATAGTGCTAATGGTGTTTTATTGTCATTGCTTTTTTTTTTTTTTTTTTTTCTGTAAGATTAAGTAACTTTTTAAAAAAGATAATTTTAGTGGGGTTTTTAACACCACTAACCTCAAGTTGTTCTGCCTGAAAGTTGATTTTATGAAGAAAACTTTCTAATTTATTTGTACCTTCCATTGTTTTAAAAGTATGGCTCAAACATTAGAAACATGATTTTTGTCAACATAGGTTTTTAAAGTTATTATACCAATACCTATATTTAAATGGAGCCAATATCATTAGAAAATCTGAAACATCTACAGAATTAAAATTGCTGGAAAAGACTTCTAAGATCATCTAGTCCAACTGTCAACCTAACACCACTATGCCCACTAAATCATGTCCCTAAGTGCCATATGTACAAGATTCTTGAACACCTCCAGGGAAGGAGATGCCACCACCTCCCTGGGCAGCCTGTTCCAATGACTGACCACTCTCAGAGAAACTTTTTCAGGCCATTACCTCTCATCCTATCACCAGTTACCTGGGAGAAGAGGCCAACCCCCACCTCACTACAGCCTCCTTTCAGGCAGTTGTAGAGAGCAATAAGGTCTGCCCTGAGCCTCCTCTTCTCCAGACTAAGCAGCCCCAGTTTCCTCAGCTGCTCCTGAGAAGTGCTTCAGGCCCTTCACCAACTTTGTTGCCCTTCTTTGGACACACTCTAGGGCCTTGATGTCCTTCTTGTAGTGAGGGGCCGAAACCTGAACACAGCACTCGAGGTGTGGCCTCACCAGTGCCGAGTACAGGGGGACGATCAGGTCCCTAGTTCTGCTGGCCACATTATTCCCAATGCAAGCCAGGATGCTATTGGCCATTTTGGCCACCTGGGTACACTGCTGGCTCATATTCAGCTGGCTGTCAACTAGCACCTCCAGGTCCTTTTCCTCTGCACAGCTTTCCAGCCACTCTGCCCCAAGCTTGTAGCGTTGCATGGGCTTATTGTGACCAAAGAGCAGGACCGATACTTCATCTTGTTGAACATCAAGAATCTGACCTCAGCCCCCCATCTATCTAGTCTGTTCAGATCCCTCTATAGCCTCTATAGAGCCTTCCTTCCCTCAGGCAGATCAAAACTCCCTCTCACCTTGGTATTGTCTGCGCATTTACTGAAGTAGCATTCAATGCCTTTATTCAGATCACCAATAAAGACATTAAACAGGACTGGCCCCAGTACGGAACCCTAGAGAACATGACGCATGACTGGTCACCAGATGGATTAATCTCCATTTACCACCACTCTCGGGACCTGACCATCCAGGCACTTTTTTTACCCATTGAAGAGTGCACCTGTCCAAGCGAATGGGCTTCCAGCCCTTCCAGGAGAATGCTGTAGGAGACAGTGTCAACGGCATTACTGAAGTCTAGGTAGACTACAGCCACAGCCTTTCCCTCATCCACCAGGGGCGTCACCGGGTCATAGGAGGAGGTGAAGCTGGTCAGACAGGACCCGCCTTTCATGAACCCATGCTAGCTAGACCTGATCCTCCAGTTGAAGTATATATATGCTAGTTGAAGTTATGCTAGTTGAAGTATATATTCTTACTTTGAAACACATTTTCAGAAAAAAAAATTTAGAGATGTGCAAGTCTGGAAGACACAGAGTTTTAAATCCATACTTCTCTAAGATAATACACTATGGATTTTCAAAAGAAATATAGTTCTGATGGATACCAGAAAAAGAGCAAAGTAGATTTCTGGATTATTCACGTTACAAATTTTCACAACTGACACCCACCACGGTCTGTGAAATTTATTTGTATCTGACAATACTGATGAGCTTGATATTCATATTCTATAGTATTTTAATGTTGTCATAAAAAATTTGGATCATAAATCTAACCCATTATCTTTCAATCAACCAATTCAAAACTTTTCTGTAACCTGAATTAAAGAGAAGAGAAACATCTTGTAACCAGATAAATATTTTAGATTTCTTAGAGCTATTTTAAAATCACCTGTTCAATTAGTGTAACTGCCACGTGTATCGCATGTATTGAATTTGTCTTCTAGGAAGCTAGTGTAAAGAAAGAAAAATAATTCCTTGAGGTTAGAGAAGACAAAAAAGCTGTATCAGTTTCTATACTATAGAAGCTATTTCAGATTCAATACAAACACAGTTGAAAGCTATTTTTTGTTTCTAAAATGTCACTTTACCTCTCTTGATTTTGGGGTGATAAATGTGGTGAAAACCCTTCTTTTCCAAGCCTTTCAAGCCAAAGTGTTTCCCTTATATAAGCTATTGAACCATCAGCAGTTAATGAAACAGTGTGACATAACTGATAACACTCGTGATAACAAATTATAATTTGAAAGCCCATGCTAAATAAAAAGAAGGAAGAAACTTATACTTCACTCAAAACCTATTATAAAGTCCAGTTTAAGATGATTAGTTCAATGCCCCTTATGAATGTGTATGCCAGACATAACGTATAAGATACCATACATGATTTTTTTTTTCATTCACATTCACTTATCTACTCTCAATTTAATTAAGAATAAAATATCAAGCCTAAAGATCAAATAGGCTTTTCTGCACTGAGTTAGCAGCTCGGGACTAAAGAATACCCCATATATGCTCTAATTCTAGGATTCTATTCTATTCCAATTGTATGATTCTATGATTCTAATTTGAATGTTTAAATAAAAATGTTTCATTGAACAAAAAATATATATGTATTTTAGTTAAGCATATTAACTATTAGTGGTCAATGATGTAAGAATTCATAAAATACTTTTTACCTAAATAATTATTTTGTTTGTTCCCCTTCCTGCTGTATGCACAAGTCTTCACCTCAGGAGGGGTAACAAGTCAATTGAGAGCTCATAGCTAAGTTTAATGACAATTAAATTGTAATTCTACTGTAATTTGTTGTCACGAGTGCCCAAAAGTACACCTGACATTGCAGACACTGTTTTATTATTCTTAATATGTCTCAAAATTCAACAACAATTTGAGGGTAGAACACAATGGGGAAGAACATTACGGGGAAGATTATCCTTTGATGTTACGACCATTAGCTACATTATCTACAGAGGAGCAGAAATGACTTCTCTCAGTGAAATATCTTACCTGCTGAATAATGTTTGTTGTTTTGTTTCTTCCTTTCCTTTTGGAAGGAAGATGCATTCAAAGACAAATGAACTGTTAAGTTAATTTAAGCGCTTAAAAAACTTCAAAATATTATTGACATAAAGGTTACTTTTACTTCTAACACCTAATTCTTTTCATATTGTATTGCAATGTTTGGTTCTTTAAGAGGTACCATACTGGCCTTATTAACTATCAACTATCTTGTATTTAGCAATTTATTTGCATATTTCATTTCTGAAAGGAATGTTCTTAGTATTTTTTTTTCTTAAATTATGCAGAATGGATGAAGTGCTAAGGAAAAATCTGTACAAGTTTACTGCAATTATTTTATTTTAACTGGCTTTGAAGCCTCTGAAATTGTTGTGGAAAAAATAAGAATAAATTAAATTTTAACAATAAAATAAGACACTGACATTAATAATTTATTTATTTATTGGTAGAATTAATCAATTTTCCATCAGGTCAGGCTCTAAACAAGAGGTCTGACACACACCTCTTGAAGAGGAGCAATAAGAAACATATTTTATATACTTTATATATAAAGGGAAGCAATATCTAACTGATCTCTTATTGCTATTATATAGGCAAAGGTTACTCAGTGAGGGAAAGATAACCTCACTTTTTTTTTTACTAGTATTCAGATACGAATAGTACATAGGTCCACATAGCATTCGTCCAGAGTATGCTTAATGTTAGGACAGTTTCTGATAAGTGAGAAAAACTCTACTAAGTGTTCTACTAATGCATATCAAATATATGAGCTACAAAAGGTTTTCTATCAGTACATTCACTGTAGAAGTCAGCCACTATAAAAAGTTTCATACAAAAATATCCCCTTAATTCCAAAGTAAACTGTTGCATGATTAATGTTAATTATATATTTTATAACTGCAAATAATGGCTTTTAAACACAATTTGTAGCTAGAATACCAATCCTTAAAAGCTGAAGGTTATACAACTGAAGCCGCTTAAGTAGGTGTCCCATATGATGCCCCATTACTTAGTCAGTAAAAGCTTTGTTTTTATCCTTCAACTTCCTAATCGTGGTTTTGAAGCACTGCTAGAGTTATTTACACAGCTGGATTGCTATCTGTCCTATAATTTATCCTTTTTTTTTTGAACTTTTGGATTTTTTTTNATCCTTTTTTTTTTGAACCTTTGGATTTTTTTTTTTTTAATTTTTCATTCATTATTTGATTAAAGTTAAGGCTGCTTTAAACTGTACAGTCAAGGCAAATCAATCTTATCTAATTTTGTTTTTGAGCCTATTTACCCCAGTAAAATGCAGTGACTTAACAAGAAAAGGAATTCCAATCACAAAGATGTCAAGATGGACATATATCTGCATTGCTTCTTGTTGAAACTATGTATCTAAGATCTAAAACTAAACATGTTAGTTTCTGCCTTACATGCAGAACTGCTGCCCAGACTCTTCCCAAATGAGGCAGGAAAAATTCTTGCTTGCATTGCCACTACAATGTTGTGTGGTCATTTTCCCACTATGTCAGCTCTTGCATCTCTATTTTACTTTTTTCCTGCTTTGTCTTGACAAGTTATTTTTCATTTTCTGTTGCTAGATTACCAGCTTTGAATTACTTGAGGAGATCGTTACAGCTGTAGGTACATAAGCTCTGCGTTAAAATTCTCTGAAGAACCTTGTCAAAGTTTGTCAAATTGTGCTTGGTCATGCTTGGTCATTCTGGTCGATGACTACAACGTAACTATTATCATATAGCTTTTTTTTTTTTTTTTTTTTTTTTTCTGTTCC
>VXAV01009750.1:0-15458 GCA_013399715.1 Alectura lathami
CCAATCGCTGTTGGACAAACCACCTCTTTTTACCAAGGACCCCAAGCTGAGGTCTCTAGGTTTCTGCAAGGGAGACAGAAAGGAAGCAAGGCACATTACTATCTCCGTGTACGCACAGACATGTACATGCTGGTTGATTTATATACTGTGCTTGCTTATTTCCAAATAGCTGCCAGCATAGGGTTAGGTTTTCTGTGCTTATCAGGCTGAGAGATGAGAAAAAGGATGAAAAAAAAAAAAAAAAAGTACTTGGGATTTCCTGTTCCCAGTCCCCATTTATCACTACTGTGACAGCAGGGCTAAAAATACTTTGCTCAGCAGGAGGACCTAGAGGCGTGGAAGGAAGCTGCTCACAAACACTGGCTCAGCCACTCCAACACAACACAGCCTGCAACACCCCAGCACCTTCGGTTCTGTCACAGCCTCTCTTATCCTGAGCTCCTTTTCTTTGGGATCTTTAAATCAGCAGGGAGAGTGAAAAGGGAAAGGAATGGAGAAGTGACGGAAAGGCTCTGTCGGATTAGGATTACATATTAAGCAGAGAAGGTGAGAAAAGGGGCAGAGGGCATCTCGTGTCAAGTAATGCATGGGGAAAACAAAACAACCTGAAGGAGGAGAAATGCCAAAAAGGAGCAGAAGAGGCAGGGATTCTGACAGAGGACTGCCCAGAAAATTGGTTCAGGGGAAAAAAAAGCTGAGAGAGAAGATGATGGAAAAGAGCAGTATTGGAGAAGAGAACCTTCAAAATACAAACTGACAAGGTATCTGCAGAGACAGAGGGACATGAACCTGCTGTTCTGAGGTCAGTGCTCCCAGCAGAAAGGCACAGGCCAGCAGCATCAGAATGGTTCTTCAGAGGGGCAATGCAAACCTCTTCAATACCTGCTGCTTGGGATCAGGACACGCTCAGGGGCTGCCCGGCACCCAGCTGCACCTCAGCCCCCAGCTCAGGTGCTTGGTGGGGTCCCACCTCCCAGCCCTGCACACCCCCTTCACACGGGGACAGCTCTCCAATGCAGTGACCTCCTCCCCCGTGCCCTCACCAGAGCAGCTCACGGCCCTCTGGGGAAGCACACGGGGACACAGTGCGCCCCGACCCCTATGTGTCTGAGGCTGACTTGCTGTGTGAGGTCTCCTACGCGAGGGCGAGAACAGCGCGTTCAGTGGGAATGGTTGTCCCTCACATGGAAAGCATTCTCTCCGAAAGCCACCGATGGGGGCAAAAAATCCACGTAAAACATATAACCAAATGTTATTTAATATCTTAAAAAGTAACACAATCCAAAATGGATATTTCACACAACACTACATAAACAACATGAACACAATATTACCATATGGAGGGACTTTCAAATATAGACTTACAAAAATCCCTGTCCTTTTTTCCTTTAAATTATTATACTAAGCATGACAAGTAATCATCATTTACAATATGGTACACTGACACAATAAAAACCATGTTACAAATGTGCTGTTATAAATCAGTAACGTTAGGGAAGACATTTCATGAACCGTAATTATTTCATATGAAATACTATACAATATAAACAGAACATCCATCTTGGATGACCTTTACAGCAACCAGAGACCAAGTAATTTTTTAATTTTTTTTTTTTTTTTTCAGTGCAAACACATTTATACAAGGCAGTCTTGGCTGCAAAACTCCCTTCTAGCATACAGTAAGTCCCACTTGCATTTATTAACTCCTTTAGACCTAAAGCAACAGCCACATTCAGTCACTCACAGAAAATCACCTGCAGAATTACCGTCCCTTTCAGCGCACGTCTCCTCCACATACCAAAGGTACATCTACGCCAGCTGTTCCCGGGCCCCCTCACCCGCAGGTGGGCACCCCAGGGGGTTCCAGCCACAGCGCAGCACCAGGGCACGCTGCTGCTTTCGCTAGGGACCCCCGGCTGAACTTCCAGCTCCGGGTGCATGCGTGTGGCCTTCTGCTCCTTCTCTGCCTGTAGTGTCTCGGGGGGAGGAACACGGAAATCCTCAGCTCAGAACTGAGCTTCAATGGAGTCAGCAAGCAGTTCCGCTCCCTGCGAGATGGGGGAGCGGGGAGTTACCGCCAGACCTACACCCGCGGGCTGCAACCAGCGCTCGGAGCCGCTGCGAGAAGCACGCGTCCCGCTTTCTTCTAGCACCAGCTTGGCTTCAGTTGGGTCCTGCATGCTGCGCAGCACTCTGATGCAGTATTGATGTACTTTACTTATGTTGGGGGGAATACTTTAGATATATACTTTGTTTTCCTTTAAAGAATTATGTAAAAAATAGAACATTTCTCTCTAATACTGTACAGCTTTCTTCAGAAGAGCAAAGAGAATTGTAAACTGTGCGGATGACACCACATCAGGAGTGCTATTTGCCTTCTCAGCACAGCAATTTGAACAACCGTGTTTGGGAAAAGCTCTGCGAAATCTATCTGAAAAACAATTTTTTTTTTTTTTTAAATAGCTCTTTCTAAAACCACTGCTGGCAGTACTCATGTGACTGAACACTGGTTTGGCACTGCTAGTCTGACAGTCTCTGCAGGACTGCAGAGTAGCTTCCCTCTCAAACTGATTGTGTGAAAAGAAGAACTTCAGAGTATCAACATTTAACACTTTGGTTAACTATTAAACCTACTTTAATGACTTTTGAAGAGAATGAAAGAAAATGGTTAATAATTTTGCCCATGGACTTTCAGCCTTTGTTTTCTGCAGTGTGCCCTGACAGGAGACAGGGACGTTGCCATCTGTCTGCCTCTGCCTCAGCTGCACCACGAGAGGGGCTCCAGGGCTCAGGCAGAAGGCGTGAGCTAGGTGCAGAGCATCACTCGGTTACGACGGCCTCTGAGCACCACTTTGCTCCTTCTCTGGTATAAAAATGACTGCTGCTGGCGAGCCCCAGGCTGTGGTTTTCATTCAAATATTTGTTTTCCAATACATCTTCCTTCTAAAGTTGGGCAAACACTGTTGTTTGCTTGATGGACATTTTACAATGCTGCAGGGAGTCAAATGGATAATGGTTTCTTACGAGTTTTAACTGAACTACGTTAACAGCTGAATTAGCTCAGCTGATGATTGTATATTAACTTGCATCAGGATAATGGTACTAGGTTTGCTGAAAGAGGTGTTCATAATCTGGGGTTTGTATATAAATGTGATCTGCTTAGGTTCAGCTGCCACTTTCTTCCTTTGGTTTTTGGAAAATCTTTCTTTTTTTTTTTTTTTTTTTTTCCCTCCTGAAAGGTGGCTTGTTGCAACTGGCTACTTTTCAAAAGCCAGCTTCATTTTTCTTGGAAACTCGCCCACGTTCTTTGAACAACAGGCACATATCTCGAGCGGGGACCCTAATGCTGCTCCCAGCAAAATCAACTGAAAGCTGCTGGTCATTTCTACAGGAGCAAGCATTTCTGATGCACACGGTACAGTGTGTATCGCTGAAGGAAGAGCTGCTTTAACACTCTTGCCAGATCAGAGAAACCATGACCCGATATGTTGGTAAAAACAGAGGCAGAATAGGGCCCAGCATATTTGAAGGCTGCCAAGAAAATACCCAGAGTGTCTCCTGTTAAACCCCAAACCGTCAATCATATTTCACAGACTGTAGATGTTCCTAATTTGCTAAATTACAGATACATTTTCAAGTTCTACCAGGCAGAGATTGTAGCAGTAACTGGGGAGAGGATGGGAGGGTTCAGCCTCCCTTTCACTGTTATCCCAATTATGCAGCCTTGTCAAAGTCGTAAGCGACTCATCTGAAAGACAGATTTTTAATATCGTCAGAGGAAATCGTGGCAATGGAAACATGATGACTTCATACGCAAGCATTGACACACAAGAGAACGCCATGAGCTAATGCTTCAAAGTTTTTAACCTTGCTTTGTACAATACACTTTTATGTTGCTGCATTTCATCAAATTCATGGAGGTAGTTATATGTGTAAAAAAAATTACCATAAAAGTAACATGTTGTATTATAATAATACATATTAAGTGTGCAAAATGCCGACAGATTTGTGTTGACCCTTTACAGTTGAACACAACACAGATTCAGCCTAATCTAACTCTGTAAACCTTTAAATTGATACATTAGAAGAATGACAGATAAGCAACCATGTAATACAAGGCTATGATTTCAGCAAAGGATTAGGGTGACATAAAGCACTCAAGCTCCACTCTCGTGGTTTTGTTACCAGAACCTCAAGATGGAATTTCCTTATATTCCACTGTTGATTTTAAAAAGAAAAAAAGAAAAAAAAAAAAAAAAAAATTAAAGATTAGAACGTTTCTATTTGAAACTTCTGTTTACATTCCATATTCCAAGAGTCACATTAATATTGGTACAATGCCATGTCAACATTAATATGACATTTACGTTGTCTGCTGGTCTCTGGGAACTTTAGGAAATTACATACTGCACAGTTTGTAGGTATGCACTGTCGTATTTCGTTGGGATTACGTCTTCTGTACAACCAGCTGCCTCCATAAGTTCTGATTAGTTTATGACAAACAAACATTTCTCTCAAAGGTGAAATTTGTTTTTGCCATTCACATTTTAATACTGCCATTAGTACTTCAGATCATCAGCTGTATTTTTTTTTTTTTTTAAGTTTCAACATTTTTATTTACTGAATGGATACATACTACTGATGTCAGAGCTTGTCTCAGAAAACAAATCACAGTCAGCCACTGCATAGTATATGACAATTCCCCACAAAAACTCTGACTCTACAGTTCGCATGGAGTACGTCCGGCTGGCGTTACATACTAATAATAAGATGCATCATGCAAAGCGGTATCTGGTCATTAGAGCACATCTTGGAAGGTATGGTAAGGCAGAAGGCTAAAGGCCAAGTGACTTTGATAACCAACCAAAAGCACAATAATTTCCTCCGTGTGCACTGAAAGGTCTTATTGCTCCTATGAAATGGAATTTGTACATCGAAACCTTCCTTGGAAAGCAGACCTGTGCATTTACTGGGTTCTAGAGATGTTGCTGACAGAATCAGAAACTGATTGTGGCCAGTTAGAGAGCTGTCTGGGAAGTAAATGAACCATATCCGACTGCATAATGTAAGACTGAACCTCCAGCGATGAATTCTGATGACAATATAGAACGAGTGAAGCTCAAATGACTTTGTGTACAGAGTAACACCTGTCACCAGAACCTGATGAAAATACTGTTTTTTAATATGTACAGTTGAGTTTAACACCTGTGTACTACAGGAGCTGGACAGGGTAAATGTCCCTTTCCCGTTCAACAGTTTGCACTGTTGAACATTTTACTATCTTTGCTATTCTTCCACCAATTTGTCTGTTCTGATAAAAAATAAAGATGGAATTAATTTTGAAGTCAGATTGTTCCACTACCAGGTTGCATGAGTAACAGAGCAGAATGTGACCCTACCCCTCAAAGTTCAACTATCCTTGGAAGTTCCTCTGCAGTAATTGGCAAAGCATTAATTACTTTGCAGTAACAGTTTAGGGGAGAGCAATTAGGATAAACCATACCTACAGAATTCAGATTTCTGCTGCCCACCATATGGACGTGTTTAATTTCTAGAAATTAGACATGTCCGTAAAATGCTATATTGCAAATAACATCCACTGAATAAAAAGGCCAGAAGTTTATAATTCTCTAAATTTTGTTCTCTGATAATCAGTACAATGTATGCTATTTTTAATAGCCTAATTTAGGCACTCTATTTAATAAGCTACATAAAATAGATTTATGTCCTTCCACTAGAAAGAAATCAATTCTTCAGGCCATATGTGTCATTTATATCATAAAGAATATTTTTGTTAAAAGACATTAGATTTTTCTGATCCCTATATTAATGGCAAGTTGCAATACCAGAAGTGACACAAGAATTAGATTATCTTTTTTAAATACTTGATTTAGACCGAAGATATTTGCTATATTTTGTGTCACTCCCCAACAGTTATAACTTTCCCTTCCCTCCCATTCCCCCCTCTACGCAAAGTCCTACCTCCTCATTTGTGACTACGGAAGGTCAAGTACCAAGCTTCAGTTCATAAAACATCTCTCATACTTTTGAAACACAAAAGAGAAAGCTGTCTCCCTCCCCACGCTCCATACCCTAAAAACCTCTTTTCACTCACTTAAACAGGTATTTGCAAAATCTGTCACAGAAATGCACTGCGAGAATGACTGATTGGTACTAGTAATTCGTAGACAGAGCCGAGGTCATCACCCATCACGTTTGGCATTGCTTCTCCTCATGGTGATCCTGGCTGGTTACTTTCAGCAGTGGCTCAATTTTTGAAGTAAACCAACTCTGCAGCAGAGCGCAGCTTCTGACCAGGGGCATCACACATCTGTGGCATTTTTTTTTTTAAATGAAGTTGGCAACTGCATGGACATTGAAAATGCAGATTACACTTACAGTGTCTAGACTTTCATATATGTGCTCAGTTACAATTAAGTGAAGCAAAAAGTGTACATATTATCCCTACTGCTATTCTGTTGCTACAGAGCCGCAAATGTGAAAAGCAATACCTTGAAATAAAGATTTCTTTGTTGCCCCTAGTCTACATAGCAGCACAGTTTAAGTAAACACTAAAACTGTGGTTGAGATGCTTTTCTTTCCCCAAAGATGTAAACATCAGTCCCAGTGTCGTAAACTTTGCTGTATAGGATAAGACAGAAATTCTGAGGCAGGATGACTATCAGACACTAGTGACAGAAGCTTGCAGGCAGTTGGCTGGTTTCTGCAGTTTCTCAGCTTCGCTGGGCGGCGGGTCTGCGGTGGCTCGGAAGCTGAATGTCGGGCCCGCGCCGCCATGCGCAGGACTCAGAGCGGGGTTCTGACGTCTGTTGCTTTCAACAATACTCGAAGTGTTGGATGCCAGGCTCTCACGAGTACTGGAACGGAAAAGAAATACATATACACACTCGTATGTGACATGCCTATATACTTATTGACCAGACAGGAAAGGAGAATAGAGTGTTTTATAACAGGCTTCCTGTGTTTGTATGTAATGTCACATCAATAAACCGTCTCTCGTTGACGGTTCGCACACGTTCCTCCAGAACGGGTTCCAGCAGTACGCAGCAGTTATCACACTCTAACGCAGGTACAGCACTAAGCAGAGCTGGAGCTGTCACACAGGTCTGCAAACCGAACCACTGTCGAGCATCTGGACTGCTCACTCGCGGACACAGCTTCCATTTTGCCTGTGGATTAGCTTCCTTTCCCGGTTGGTGCACTTTTGCACAAAGTAACTTCATCAAATCAGCTCTGTGACTAGGCACAGCTAGGAGAGTAAGCATGTAGCACACCTCCCTCTGTTGTCTCCTCTTCTACCTGTGTCTTTAACAGGTTATTTGTTAACCAAAAATGCTGCTTCACATTAAACACACAATGCTCCCAAACACAGCACTCCAATCTTGCCTCAGAGCTGAGAGAACTGCAACTCATGGGATGCTGAGAAATCCTGACTGCCTGGGCCGCCATCATTCTCTGGACACGAACCAGTGCTGCTATTTCACTTGTGTAACAGACCAGGTTCCTTTAGTTCCAGCACACTGGTTGTCCGTGGCCGTGACGGCACACTTAGCACTTTATAAGCTAAGCCTTTTAACAATACATCTAATAGTGAATGCAGGGGAGCCTGTATTTTAGCCCAGAGCTTCAAAAAACTCATCCATATGCTACAGCTAGTTTTTACCACTACCACTAGCTTTGCTTTCTTTCCACTCTTAATTTCTAAATAAAGTTTCTCCATGCAGAGACAGATTTGGTTTTCAAACAGCCATGTGGATCCTGGTGACATATTCTCCATCTGCAGCCCCACCTCTTTGCAAGATGACATCACAACTTCCGATGGAGATGTTTCTAGAGTTCATTTAGAGGACTGAATGGGTGTCAAATGAGTGCTAGAACCAGAGATACTAATGACAGAGTTCTGTGGTCAGTTTAAAACCAACCTGAATTTACCTGGTACTGAAAGGGGCAGCTCTTGCCTGCCTTGTGTGGACCTGACCCTGCCACTTGTTCCTGCAGCTTCCCTGGTGCAGCCTTGCAGCCAGCCAAACCAAGGACCTCTCTCAGCTAAGCACTAGTCCTAAGGGAAAGAGGAAGCATTGCCGCTAGCATCAAGGGAACCGGAGGAGTACAATGCCCTTGGACGTGGCAGGGGAGGAATGTGTCAGTGCATGGCACAGGGGAAGAAGAAACACCTTGTTTAGCTGTAATAATAAATTTAGCTCCAAATCTTAAACTGATTGAATCTGTGCGATTAGCTATGCTTTTAGAAAAGCTCTTGTAGATCTTTTTTAATCTATCAGAATGGTACTGATCATCTCCCGCCAATTATGGCCTTGCTCCACACAGATCCAAACAGCTGTGATGGGCGACGCACACACCAAGCAGTCCCGATTCCCCTCCCTCTCCTTACAAATGAGGATACATGCAATCTTTGTTTGCCAGAGGTCATTCAGGATGGTATCACTGTTTATGGGACCACCAATTCCAGATTTTCAAACCATTTCAATTCCGGTATTACAAACTGACCGTTGTAACATCTATAGGTAATGACTGCAGTGAGTTTTGCACACAGAGTAATGCCAAAATTAGCTCCTTCTTTAGGTGACAAAAGAACAGCAGTATTACATAAGCTCTAAAAATAAAGGCATAAAATTAATGCTGAGAGCTAGTGGATACTATATACTACCTGTATAAATGCTGTGAACAAAATACAGTGAGGCTGTTCTCCAAACGGTGAATTTCACACACAAAATACTTTTGAAGTCAAATGACCATTGCAAATCTCATTAAGTACATCCTGTATTTTTTTTTAATGCTCCTTTTTCCCCTCCAATTTGTCACACTTTAAAAATACCCCTTTTCTTTCACAGTGTAGAACCGGTAGTTTTGATTCCCTAGGCAGCACTGTGCAGGGCAGCTGACGTGAACAGATGCCACCATACCCTCAGGAGGCCAGGGAACACTCCAGGGTAGGCTCGGGGTATACTTGAGAGGCATCATCAGATGCAGGTCCTGGTTTTATCCTCTTCCCAAGGCATCTGCTAATGGACACTGTCAGATCTAGGTGAATCTTACCAGATGGATGCTGAATGGTGTTTTTATATTTCCTGGAAAAGAGCTGTGGAGTACGTTTTTTTTTTTTGTAAGGTAGGAAAGTAATAACAGCATGGTAATGATAGCCAGAGGGTCCAATTCACCCTCAGCTCCGTTTATTTTTATAGAGTTATATCCAGTAGTGACCCAAAGCAGCAAAAGCATCCAATTTAATCATCTTGATGCAAAACCCATGACTTGGATATACAAAAGCTTTTGAAATATCCAGACTACATGCTGGCCTTATGAAACATATACATAGAAAAAAAACCCTACAGAATGCTGGTTTTCTTTTCTTTTTACATAAAAAAAAGCTTACTTTTTGTGGTCTTGCTGAAAAAGTTAATAAATAAACAGTAAAATTAAAAAATGGATGTGCAGAACACAATCACAATTAAAGGCTGCTTATGTTTCCCTTCTAATCTTAACAAAGTGATATAGCTGAATCCAGTATGCTCACAATGTTCTGCTCTCTTGCTGGCTAAGTTCAAGTTGAACATCAACAGAGATTGCAGGTTTTGTGCAAACAATTAGGGAATGAAATGCCTGACTTTGCATTAACCAGAAATGCAAGCTTACATTCAATTAGCATGCACCCAGCAAGACAGTAGTCTGATTTTCACCCAGACATCATCCTGTCCTGGAGATGAAATGCACTCTGCAGAGTTGGGCAAGCAGCAACAAACATTATCTACTCCCCTGCAAAAACTGACTGCCAAGTATAGTGCTTCGACTTAAAGAGATGCCATTGAGCCTCCCTCACACAGCAGTTGTACGTGAAAGATGCTGAGTGTCTGGTGAGCAGCAACAGGAGCAAATTCACAACCTTCTTGTAGCTTTTTTTTAAAGTTAGATTCAGTGTAAGCACAATGACTTACTCAAATTACTTTAAACATTTATTACTCAGAAAAATGATACATATGTTAAAAGCCTGCTCTGGTAGTTTGATGGTCACTGCATGCTGCAGCAGGCCCAGCAGTTCCTGCCTCATCCCTAACACGAAGCAGGAGGAACCATCAAATCCAAAGGAATTGATTCCAGAATGACATGACTTTAACTGAAAAGGAACGTTAGACCTGTGTGTAGAAGCAGGAAACCCTTCACATGCCTTTCTGAAAGCTTTTGCAATAGATTTATAAGAATATATAATTTTGAGGAATAAGAACACTTTTTACAGTCAAAAAAAAAAAAATTCTTTCACCTAATACAAATCCAGTCTTGGAGGTTTTATTTTTAAACACAGGCAATCAATAATTTAAGCCTAAGTAAGACACTATGAGAGAACAAGCATTGTAAATTATTTCTGTGGTTTTAGAGTCATCGTTCTGAACTCTGATGGGTTGCTATCCAGGGCAAACAAAACCAGGCAAGCTCCATTCCAGCAGGGACCTAGGACTGCCAAAGGCGAGAGGGAGAAGGAAGAAGTGTCGAGTGAAGGATTCTTAAACCTGGAAATGAGCTTGTCAGTTCTTCAGGGTAGGAAACACACCAGCAACTCTCTCCCCCCTATGCCTGTAAGACTCCTAGTGCTCTGGGACTTCTGTGAAGTCTGCGATTCCCAGATGACTAACCCTTGCCACCACACAAATGTCTGGGCTCTTTTCCCCAGTATCCCAGGCAAGACACCTCACTCTCTGCTGGTGCAGCGCTGAGTCACCTCTGAAGTTCAAATATCCTGAGCACTTTCAGCTGTGTGTGGGGGGGAAACAGCTGTTCCAGTCTCACCAGTTTGGAATGGTAACGGATACACTTCCAAAATATTTGAAGAAAATAAACAAAAAAGCCCAAACCCAGATCATCATATTTCCTTGTCTGAGCCAAAGATTATGGCACCTAGTTATGTCTAGTCTCGCAATTAGTCTTGATGAGAAAGGGAAGGGGGGAGCAGTATGCAGGAGCCCATCCCTTCTACTCTAAATGCAAACACAAGTCTTAAACAGAAAAAAGGATACAGGGAGGTCTTCCAGCAAAAGAAAAATGAATTAATGCAGAGATAATGCCACAAATGGTTGCTTTCAGTATGGGGAAAACCCACACACCTGATTCCAGAGCTGTGGAAAAGGCTGTCTGAAAACGTGTACACTAGTTTAATATGGCCCTACATTCCGTCACCAATACAACACACACAAATAACTAAAAATGGATCTTTCTAGTCTGTAAAGCTGCAATTAATGTGACAGTCCTACCGTGGAGAGTTGAACCCGCTGTCCACAGTAATGCTGCTGCTGTCCATGCTGTCCAGGCGGGCCGAGTGGGTGGCTCTCTGGTTGTTGCTATTTTCTGTTTCCTTCGGGGTGAGAAGAGTGAGGTTCTTCTCAAACTTCCGCTGCAGATCCCTCTCTTTTTCTCTCTCCAGGAGCCACTGCATTGTGCCAACATCATCCCTGTTCTTCTCTTCCTCAGCATTTTTGTTGGTTCCCTCCTCCGAGTCGTCGTCGTCGGATACGTTGTAGTAGTCGAAGGAGGCCTCCTGGTTCCCAGCTGTCTCTTGCTGTCTCTGGGAGATGGGCATGACCTGTGTGACTGAGGTTACTATCGCTTGTTCAAGTTTCTCACATCTGACCGGCAACGTGTCAGAAGGGGTCTTTTGATGGGGCTTTAGCAGGGGTGTGCTAGACTTATGGAAACTATTCACAGAAAGAGTGTTGTGCAGAGGTTTAAAGAGTGTATCCTTGCTAAAGATTTCTTTCCTTTTATCAAGGCTGCTCGATTCAGCACTATGGTGCTGGACCAGCCGCCCGTTTGCGATCACCTCTGGAGTCTGGCCAGCAACCGCTGAACCGCTGTTCGGGCCTTTTGGGGACTCCTCTTTGTGCACCCCAGGCTCCCTGGCAACATGCTGAGATTGTCTTTCGGAGGGAGTCATTTTTTTGAGCCCGTCTGTCCCCGTCAGCGTGTCGTGATCCTCTTTGTTCTTTCCCAGTGGGGATGGAGCGGTAAGCACAGTCTCACTGGATGTGTTGCACTGGAAATAGTCATCAACTGCAGATTTTGTTGTGCAGGAGTTGAGCTCACTGTATGATGGCAAATTCTCTGTAGGCTTTTGTTCCAACAGGCTACAAGAACTGGGGGTTTCTACACTGCCACTGGCTATTTCAGGGATGCAAGTCTCTTTGTAGCCTGCAGATGAAAGCAGAGCCCTTTGATGACTGAGCGACTGAGACGGCCTTAGGGTACTATCATCAATGTATGTTTGGCTAGTTGTTTGGTCATCTGGGCTACAGCCTTCACCCATGTCTTCAGGTGTGCCTAAAGTAGCCGAGCCCAAAGGTCCCTTGGAGTTATCCATGGATCTAGACCTTTCCTTAGCCTTACTGGACCGCTCATTCCTGGATCGTCTGTCCTGTGTATGGCTGTGGCTCCGATGGACCTTGGAGTGGGAGCTTCCCCTGGAAGGTTCTGGAAAAGGCATTTCAGTTCTTCTTTTGGCCAGCTCACCAGACACGTCCCATTCTGGTGTCATGGGAAAGTGAGATTCAATCATGTTAGGGTTGCTGTGCATTATAAAATTATCTCCCTTGTGTTCTATAATAAAACAGCCCTCCCGTGGGGATCGAGTCAAGGGATCATAGAACTCATATTCTCTTTCAGCAGGTATATCCAAATGAGAGCCATCTGATGGATCTCCTTTGGACACCCGAGTCTTGCTGTGTGACCTCGATTTCCCATGAGACTTTCTGTGATTCCGGCTTTTTTTACTCCGTCCACTGTGGTGAGCTGAAGATCCTGCTTTGCTTCGTTGAGCTTTTTCTTCTTCAAGTTTCTTCATTAGTGCAGTGTGCCTCATGACATTTTCCACAGTCAAGTCTGGGTTAATGCGCCTGATAATCTCCATTTCTACCTCTCTGGGTATAGTGGTAGGGGTGTCCTCGTCCCTCAGCGGCCACTCCTCTGGAGGAAACTGGGCAGAGAAATTTGCCAACTGTTTTGTCTTGTCCTTCTTAAAACTTAATCGGAATAATTTGAGTCCAAATTTCTTAGACTGCTTTTCTACATCCTTAGGCTTTCCAAGCGTCTCTGCTTTATAAGAAAAATTGACAGTACTTTTACTTTTCTCAGTAGGTGGGACCTGGCATAATGAAGGAGGACAATATGAGTCTTTACAGTCTTTCGCTGACTTTCTCTGTAGGGTAGACGCATGCATGCTGTGCATGTCTTCTCTGCAACAGTGGCAGGAGTCGCAGTGGTTTTTGGGTAGTGTTCGATCCCTGACGCATCCCGAGGTGGAGGGAGTGATAGTTCCTTGTTGCGGAGAGGTACACTGAGACCTGTCAGGTATCCTCTCATCCAAATGGTACCATTTACTGTTAGTTCTTATGAGAGATGGCGTTATAAAGTAAGTCTGCGGGGTTACAATGAAATAACCATCTGGAGTTGGGTATATTTTCCTCTCCCGTACAAGCATATTCAAGGTATGTCGAAGGATTTCTGGACTGGGGGTTGGAACTCCTGGAAATGACAGCAAACAAAAATCAGGGAATGTGTAAACCATGGAGGACTCTGGCTCCCTCCCTCCCCACAAAAATCTGTTTTTCTAATGTGCAAGCTGGAATATGCTGAACAAACAACTCCAGCAAAGTACTTCATTAGGCATTCTCTTGTCTGTTTGTTTTTCCACTTATCTCCTACACTTCAAATGTATGAATTATTAAGTAGAAAGGAGGCCATTAATGGAGTGTTAAGAAAACAAAAGAGAACTTCAAGTCACTTCCATTGCACAGGTGACCCTAAGCTACCAGATGAAATCACTGGAAAGCAAAGGGTGTTAGGGGGATCGTTATACTTTTATTCTTCTTCCAACCAAATATTTCAAATATTCCCAATTCACCAGAAGTATTTATAACAACATACAGTCTAGTATAAAATAGTCGTTATTTGTTAATTTGGACGCCAAAGTTGTTTCTCTGCAGAAGAATACTACAAAGAAAAAAAAAAACCTGTTCCCCAAAACTGCCCCTCTATCAAATCTTGACTGAACTGACTTGCTCTCCCATTAAAACATGTCTCAACCACAACAGCAGCTCCAAAAGACACGCCTTGAGTGGTACTGTTCAACTTAGCCAAACACACTCTTCTACTGTCCTGGAAGTCAGATCCGGCTCCTAAAAATTTGCTTCTATGAGTTCCCTGCCTTTTACGTGAAATGTGAGGGATGCTTACCTAAGTGAATATATCATACCAAGAGGGGGTCAAGTATGTCAACCGCGCATCACTGCCACACAAGTCACATAGGAGACTTGGCATTGTGAACCTGGTCCTTCCCACTAGCGGTACTCCTGCTGGGTTCAGTGGTGCAGCAGCAAGTCTTTAATACTCTACTAGATAAAATACCAAGTTAGCATGCTGTGCACAGGAATCAGTTCCATCTAGAACTAAGGGAACAAGAGATTTAGTTCACAAACTAGTTTAAAAAAAATAATAATCTGTTTGTGCTGAATGAGAAATACACATCTTTCAAAATTTTCAGTGGAAAAAGTTATCTTCAACCAATACATTTTGCTGAACTGTTTAAACTTCTTTATGGGTGCTGACCTGGTTTACATTTTTAGAACCAAAGCAATTCTTTTTAAAAATTAGTATTATTTACAGTAGGGCTTAGTTTTCCTTTCAACAAAATTAAATCAGAAAACAAATAACAGAAGGTAAGTTAGGCTGGAAGGGACCTCATGTGGCCAGCCCACCTACTCAAGATCCAGTGAATTTAGGTCAGGTTGTTCAAGGCCTTGTCATGTCAAATTCTGAATACATGAAAGGATGGAAATTCCACAAAATTATGCATGCAAACACATTTCAACAAAATATAGGCTTTTCACAAAAATACTTCCTGGAAAAATTTCAACCAGCTGTACCTGTCACAAACACAGTTACCTTCTGCAGCATGTAGTGTGTTGGTCCCCAACTCTTCACCTGGATGTTAAAGGCTGGAGTCTGCAAGCTCTCTGAGCTCTTATGTTAGCAAACATGAGCGTGAGAGCAAGGGCTTTGGCACCACGACTAACACCCCGTCCAACAATTAGTGCACTGCTGACTGCACACATAAATGGGCTCCAGCCATCGGCCCACGGTACCACGGTGCAAGTGAAAGGCAGGACAACAAAAACTTCACTATCTCAGAGCGTGCTCTATGTGGCAAAGAAAACAAGAATATCCACCTCCTTTACTAACCAAATTAATAAACAAACAGGTCTGCAAGAATGCTCTGCATTTTCCCAGCACTTTTACAAATGCGAATGGATACTACCAAGCTCACATGCACCACCACTGAAATACGCTATCAAGCAAAGAAGCTTGCACAATATTTTCTTTAAAGGAAGTGGGAAAGGAAAGGTTTTGTAGTTTGTATTTCAGAAAGTCTTTGTTGA